>MU551576.1:1616357-1632667 GCA_024362625.1 Silurus asotus | reverse complement strand
TTTATTTGTTATCTGTCTGTAAATTATTCTGTTTTTTTAGATCTCTAGAGCCTCATCTCCATTCTGTTTCTCTCTCACACAATCCATAAAGTAAGATCATTTTGATGATTCAGCTTTACATTTATGTTCATAAATCTTTTTTGGACAAGTCAGCTTTCCTCTCTCTCAGTAGCATCTGGGAACAGTTTCTGTATGTTGATACATGAGGTCACTCAGCGGATGCTGCAAGCTTAAGCTAGGCACTTGGGAAAGTTCCAACTTGTTGATAGTCAGTGTTGCTGCATCACTCCTGAGTCTGACTTCAATGACAGCCTTCTCCAGATACAATAATAACTAGTGTTTCACAAAGGTTTCTTCAACCAAAATTTTTTACATTTGTCAGCCATAAACATTGTCCTTCAATAGTAAGTAAGTGCTAAAATATAGTTACTTAACAGAATCTCTGATGCCATAAAACTTCAACAGAGCATCTAAAATGTCACCTGCCTCCACAAATCATGTGATAAAAGCATTGCCTAAGAAAAGTTGAAACTGCATTGAGCGAGATATATTTTTTAGATAAATGAGTTCTCAATTTTATTTAGTTGCTCCTACTGTATGCAAAACTGTTCTGACAGCCAAAATGCACACACCAAAAATTAATTGTGGTTTTGCCAATGCCAGATGCTAAATCTATTTGCTGAATTTATACAGCACGCAGTGAGCCAATCTTGTTGCAGAGCATCTCAAATGTTACATAAATTATTTGGTGCAGTCTCCAGACCTGTCTCACACAATTCCATTCATAAATATTAGGCAAGATAACATGAGGTTTGTGATAGCTTTTTGTATGCTCTAAAGCATGTCACTTATTTTATAGGATAAAGCAGCACAGTGGCTCCCTTAGTGCCAACAAATTCCATATGCATTGACATTTTTGCCAGTTTAAACTGGTGATTTTGTTCTTGAACACATGGGATGTGTTACAGTTAGTTTGCTTTGTTGTTTCAAGTATTTTGTAATTATCTATATAATAATGACCCCTCAATGACACCAATGTCTGCCTTTCTGCATGTTTTTGGACATTGGAAGGCAACCAGAGATCCCAGGAGAAGAACACATGATCATGGGAAGAACATGCAAAACTCAGTGTAGCATGTAACCCAAGCTCAGACTCAAACCAGGGACCCCTTGAGCTGTAAGGCAACAATGTTACTTGTTGCTAGGAACTTCTGGTGGCCCAGCCTGGCTAATGACACCACAGGTCACAAATGAGGCACTAGGGGAAAGGCAAACACACAAATGTGCACATAAGCATGTATGTTTGGCTTTGACATTACACTCCGTCACACACATTTAGCATTGCACGGGCAGGAGACAGAGTGTCTACTCCAATTTTCTTGAGTCAAAAGCATGCAGCAAAGGGGAAGCCATTAAAGCAGCCTTGCACTTTGGCTGACTCCACAGTAGTGAAGGTCCCTTTTCCCTTTGCAATCCCCCTCTCTTATAACATCTCTTCCCTCTAAATGTCTTCTTCTCCTCACTTCCAGGCTGCTAGGGGTAAGATATATACAGCACGCCACCTCCAATGTACCTTTCAGCCATATTGCTGGGCTGTATTGATGAGATCAATCAAATGTTCTTGAAAATACATATATTTATTTATCATACTTATCAATATTTTAAGAATCCCTCAGTCGATTTCATACAAACTTATGGAAGTGTGTGGATCTGTTTCCCAGAAAGCAGCTGTGAAAACACTTTCATATTTTGCACATTCTCATCTTACTCTTTCTCCTAAGACTGGCCGAACATCAACAGCAAAAAAAAAAATACAGCAGCTACTTTTTATGATCCATAATATTCTATTTCCTACTTAGTAAGGACTGTTGTCCACACAAGGCTTAACAGTTAGAATAGAAATATGTGCATATGGCTATTTCTAAATAGAACCTTGGTAAGACCTACAGCATAATATGTAATGTGCAATGATAATGAAAAGCCACATAATATTACAAATGTTAGCTTCTGGTTGCTATTTTTATCTGATTCCAATTCAGTGAAATCTATTTAGTTCAGTGAAATATGGATTGAAGAAACAATAATTTTTTTTTACGAAAAGTGCACTAGTCTTGCAGAAATTATCTGCATATACATTATTTTTAACACTGAGCATTAGTTTGTAGCAAGTCATATACAGTTGTTGATGATGAATAGGTTCTCTCTTGACAAGATGGAGCAGTATGCAAGATACTGTACATGCTATATTTCAGATACAACCAGGAAAAAAACAAAGAGCTTTACACTCATTCAGAGTCATCGGCTATGTCTATTTTCAAAAAATATAGCTTACACATAAATCAGTATATCTGAAAGAATCTGCTTCAACTCTCAAAACCTCATGCCATTAAACTTATTTGTCAACATTACTGCTGTAGTCAATGATATGAGGTCCATTATATGAGGTCCATTAATTTAACTTAATCTAAAATAAGTGTAAGGAATTAAAGGCAAAATAGAAAATGTATAGAATGTGGCCTGGAAAGCAAAATAATATGTGCAGAAATTCATAACATGGGATTCAGGATCAAGGATTCATTCATTCTATGCACTGTAGTGACACTTAGGTGAGCAGCAGAGATTTATAGCAGTATATCAACAAAAAATACAGATAGGGAAATGAAAAGCAATTCAATTTTACTTGAATATAAATTTAAACTCTATCATTTTGATAAGTGAATCAAAAAACTTTAATTAAGATTTTTGACTACATACAAAAATTGTATAGTATAGCATATTAAATGATTTAATGATTTAATGTAGGTTAAAAGATTAGGAATTTTTAAACAGTAGATTGTAATTATTTAAAAGGCTACAACGCATTTTATACAAAACTGTGCTGTGCATATTGCTTTAGGTGAATTCAATAAAATATTTGACTTTTATAAATCTCCTCCCTCAAAGCTAGTATTGAGGGAAAAGAAAACTAAGAAAAAGTGAGAGCATGAGAATTTAGAATAGATATGGGGAAATAATATTCCCTTTGCAGTGAAGGGAAAGTAATAGAAACTAAACAGTGCTATGATTAAGAAGTCTGGGCATCAGTCTCTGGGGCTTACTTACCATGGACATAGTGGCCCCTTTTGCACACAGGGAGGCAAGAAAAAGCTTTCGCTGAAGCATAATGAGGGTCAAAGGACCAAACTGTGGATTTGTGGCAGTGAAGTGTATCCCACCCCTGAGATTTGTTGTTTGGCTTTGGTTACACACTGATATAAGGAAACACAGACAGACACACACACGTATACATATACGTAGACACACACACACACACACACACACACACACACACACACCACACACACACACACACACACACAAATGGAGCTCTGCAGTTTAAGTGCACTGCCAAGTCATACAGCTTGAGCAACATGCTTTTCCAAAAGTCCCCTAAGGGAAAGAGGAATACGTGACAGACAGCAGGAATATTAGCATTAATGTGAAGCAGAAATTGGAGGCAAATATCATTACAATACTTTTGAAAAAGGTAATATACCTTTGTTAGAGACCTTCCTGGATGCCTAATATAAGGAATATGAGCAATAAAGGTACAAAAATAACCCCACACATTGTACATTTTTGTGTGAAAGGTAACTGTGTTTTGTTTAAGTTTTTTTTTCTTCAGTTTTCTGCTTTATTATTCAACTTTTCTTGCACATAATAGCCTGTTTTAAGCCAGACAACATGAAATGAAGGCATAAAACATATCTGAGAATAAATCATTCAGATTCTAACAATTTCTGCTACCTAGACATACTGAAATAAAAAAATAGGCACTGACAATAACATTGGCATGTGTAATTATGAGGAAGAACGCTTACCAAGAATAACCAGGTAAACAGTAAATCCTATTATTCCATGCTGTGGGTATTTTACACACACAAACACAGACATACATACATACCATCCTGTAGCATTTGTTTTATTTTGTAGCATATTGTCTGTATTCTTTAGACCTTTTTTAATAGTTATATTTTCTTTTGTTTATCTTTGTCATCTAACAATTATTATTGGTTGGATTAATCCACACTCTTTTTCAACATCAATAACATTCTTGTACTATGTTTGAGGTGAGATTTGTTTTGAATGGTAGTGTTTTAGGAAAAATAGAAATAGTAAATATATAATAACATATATAATTATATATTAAATACTAATATATAGGGTACATCAAAACCCTTTTTCTGTCAATGTGCATTTTTAATGCTAATAATATATAACAAACAAAAGGTTATGAGTGTTAAATTTGACCTTTAATTTACTACATTTACAATGTAGTGCAATATTTCTGTGAAGCATTATTGTACAAATAAATAACAGTTTTGAAATATGCAGGCAGAGAACTGACCCAAAGTAAATGATACTATAACTTTTTTTATAGTATACTCCTGCAAAGTTTACTGCACAAGCCAGTGCACTCTTAGTGCCGGTCCCAAGCACGGATAAATGCGGAGGGTTGCGTTAGGAAGGGCATCCAGTGTAAAACATGTGCCAAATCAATTATGCAGATCACGAATCAAAAATTTATACCGGATCGGTCGAGTTATCGGTTTGGTTACCAACGACCGCCACAGGTATCATTAGCCAACAGGGTACCGGGGAAAATTGGGCTACTGTTGGCCAAAGGAGGAGAAGGAGAGGAGGAAGACGTCTACAGAGATGGCAGAGAAAGGAGAAGTGTAGGAGAGTGGAGGTTTGGGTTGGTACTTTAAATGTTGGTTCTATGACTGGTAAAGGGAGAGAGGTAGCTGATATGATGGAGAGAAGAAAGGTAGATATGTTGTGTGTTCAGGAGATCAAGCGGAAAGGGAGTAAGGCCAGGAACATTGCAGGTGGGTTTAAACTGTTCTTTCATGGTGTGGATGGAAAGAGAAATGGTTTGGGGGGGATACTAAAGGATGAGTTTAGTAAGAGTGTAGTCGAGATGAAGAGAGCTTCTGATGATTGTGAAGCTGGAAGTTAAAGGGGTGATGATAAATGTCATCAGTGCTTCTGCTCCACAAGTGGGTTGTGAGAGGGAGGAGAAGGAAAAATTATTTAGTGAGTTAAATAAAGTGGTAGATGGTGTACATAGAAATGAACGATTGGTGATTATGGCAGACTTTATTGGCCATGTAGGTGAAGGGAACAGAGGTGATGAGGAGGTTATGGGTAGGTATTGCCTAAAGGAGATTAATGTGGAAGGGCAGATGGTGCTAGTTTTTGCTAAAAGGATTAAAATGACATTGGTAAATTTATATTTTAAAATGAAGGCGGAGTGTAGGGTGACGTATAAGAGTGGAGGAAGGTGCAAACAGGTGGACTATGTGCTATGAAGGAGATGCAACCTAAAGGAGATTGGAAACTGCAAGGTGTTGGCAGGGTACAGTGTAGTTAGACAGCATCAGATGGTGGGCTGTAGGATTGTTTTGGAGGTGAAAATAAAAGGAGGAGAGTGAGGACTGAAAGAAAATTCGGATGGTGGAAACTAAAGGAGGAAAACTGTAGTATGAGATTCAGGGATGAGATCGGACAGGGGCTCGGTGGTGGTGAGGAGGTGCTGGATGATTGGGATGATTATTACCGATTGGCCAGGCAGACAGACCGAGCTGGGAGATATGTGCTGCAAGATAGAGCAATAAAGGATGGGGATGGAAATGTGTTGACTAGTGAGGAGAGTTTGTTGAGAAAATGGAGTGGGTATTTTAAGCAGCTGATTAAGGAGGTTGTTTAACAAGATTTTGGAAGGTGAGAAGATGCCAGAGGAAAGGAGAAGGAGTGTGCTGCTACCGATCTTTAAGAATAAGGGAGATGTGCAGACCTGCAGTAACTACGGAGGAATTAAGTTGATCAGTCACACCATGAAGTTATGGGAAAGAGTAGTGGAATCCAGGCTGAGGTGACCATCTGTGAGCAACAGTATGGTTTTATGCCGAGGAAGACCACTAAAGACACATTATTTGCTTTGAGAATGTCCATGGAGAATTATAGAGAAGGTCAGAAGAACTTGCACTGTGTGTTTGTGGATTTAGAGAAAGCGTACAACAGGGTGCAGAGAGAGGAGTTGTGGTATTGTATGAGGAAGTCAGGGGTGCCAGAAGTATGTGAGGGTGGTACAGGACATGTATGAGGACAGTGTGACAGTAGTTAAGTGTGCAGAAGGAATGACAGACTGGTTTAAGGTGAAGGTTGGACTGCATCAAGGATCAGCTCCCTGGACTAAGATGTTTGCGGATGATGTTGTGATTTGTGGTGGGAGTGGGGAGCAGGTTGAGAAGAGCCTGGAGAGGTGGCGGTACGTGCTGGATAGAAGGGGAATGAAAGTCAGTAGGGGTAAGAAAGAGTACATATGTGTGAATGAGAGGGAGGGCAGTGGAGGGGTGCAGTTGCAGGGAGAAAAGCTGGAGAAGGTAGAGGAGTGCAAAGTAATGAAGAGTGTGTTAGAGAAGTGAAGAAAAGAATGCAGGATTAGAAATTAGTTTATTAGAGAGACAGGTAATGTAGGACGTTTAGGAGACAGGGTGAGAGAGGCAAGATTGGGATGGTTTGGACATGTGCAGAGGAGGGACATGGGGTATATGGCTAGGAAAATGCTAAAGGATGGATGCACCAGGAAGGAGAGAAAGAGGAAGGCCAAGGAGGTGGATGAGGATTTTGTTGTTTAAATACACTTCATTATCCAATAACTGCTCAGATGGCACAAATGATGCAAGAATTATGCAGCCTAATTTACACAATATATCGTAAATTTGTGCACAATATTTTAGAAAGATACGTTTTTTTACTGATTTGAATGTTGGTGTAATATATGATCAGCAGATTAGAACATATGACTATTACTATGATAAGAGATAAGTCATGAGACTGAGCGATTTTTATATTTTTTTAATTTGTGTCATTATTGCTCTCATTGTTCTTAGGCCTGTAGTTCCAGCATTTCTGTGAAAAGCTATCCCTCTTCAGCATATGAGTGTCTGAGTGCCATCCGAGGATGTTCTATAGGCCACCAATTTTACACTGAATTTTCAGTGACATGTGGATTTCCCTTGTATTGTTTATATATTTTTTTAATTTTTTGTTGTTAATTTACATTTCTGTAACATTGCACTAAAGTGGTACATTCCTTATCTCCATCTGATATTCCATATTATTAAAAAAAACTGTTCAATTATAATTGAAGAAAGATTCAATTTGTGTAAGCTCCACTGTAAAATACAATCTCTCTAAGGAGGCCACAATATTACTAGCACATCTCTGCATTCTGCAAAGTTTTAATAGAAAAAAAAACAAGCGAAAGAGAAAGAAATTCATGAATGCTAGTCCACTGGGATCCAAGACATATGGTTATAATAAAAAATTAGTAGGCCAGTTACATCACTGTCACTTAATTGACTTCACATTGTCGATCTTTTCCACTTCATGAGCTTGCAATACACAAGATAAGTGGTATTTAACGGTGATGTAACTTGTTCTTGTATCATTTCTCATGGCTCAAAACAGAAGTCAATCTGCATGTTGATTCTTAAGGTCACATATTAGGAAGCAAAGTATAAACAGCAAAAGTGTAACTTATGGTATAATTTCTTATAGCTCAATCTGTTATTTTTTTTTTCATTCTTCAGGGCATATATCAGCATGTAAACAGTGAAAGTGCTTCTGCTGCTGTTTCCTGTGGAACAAGAATTATTATTTAAAGTTTTTGAAGTCTTTGGTTATTTTTGCTAAGATTTAATTAGTTTTTTCTTTATAAAGAATTATAAATATAATATATAATATACTATAAATAGAACATTAAACAGAAATATATTATGTAAATATAATGTATTACTCTTGGTACACTTCTTAAGTGTTAAGGGCTGTTTTTTTTTAAATCATCTCTATGATATCCTTCAGAAATCCCAACCAAAACAAGCTGCATAATTTTTTACATTTGTAATACCCTCGGCAGGAGTCCGTGTCACCGTTTTAAAAGATTTTGGTTATGAGTCGTTCTGGGCAGATATAAATATATATATAAAACCCCCCCAAAAAAAATTCAGAATGCCTTTTAAGCAGCAGAAGCACGTCTTTGGTACTCTATTATACCTTATTTCTAGGTTTCCAAACATCAGTCTTAAAAGCACAGTGCAATGACCTACCCAGACCTAACTGACAATCAACTGACCGTATTAGGATAAGATAAGATAAGATAAGATAAGATATATAATTATAGATTAATATATCCTCTGCAAAACATTATTTTGATGTCACAAGAAAAAGGGAAGTGTTTACTTTATAATCAGTAAATGAGCTTCTTCCACTCCCACTGTTTTTCTGCTTTGTTCAAAACTGGAATGCACAAAAAGTCTGCTTTGATTTATAACGTTATTTCTTACATGACATTCGCCATTTGCAATGCTCCTTCACTGTTCTCTCAGGCAGACAGAAAAGTTAAGGAGTGTGCCATGTCCATGCTGCAGTTGGGAAAACTTTGCAGGCACAGGATATGAGCTAGTGTGTACTGATCTTGCACAAGCCTTCAGAAGAGCCTGCAGCCAGCAGACTGTTGATAATTAATCAAAGTGAATACAGATAGAGTCCTCCACTTCCCTTAGCTCTCTTCTGCCAAGTCAATGGGCCAGGAACGGAAATGCAATTCAGGCCTTTTAAACTGAAATAACTTGCTGCTGCATTAGTAAACTGCATGGTGTGCAAGCTTGTTGGATTTCAGCAGCAATAGAAAACAGCACAAATATGTATAAATTACAATATAAAAAATGCATTGTTAATTTAAAGATCAGAGTTTAACATTTACAGAGTATACTAACTTTGCTCAGCTAAATATTTTAAGTTAGCACATCGCTTTTATGAATGTTTTGGTTATAGAAACCTTTGGTTTTAAGAATCTTCGATATGTCAGTATACTGTTGTACTATTTCTTTTTATGTTTTTACATATGATAATATGTACCAACGCCACCAACACCGTGCTTCATGAAGAAGATCAAGAATATGTCTGTCATGTTTACATCACTGACTCCCTCTGTCTCATCCACGTTAGCACCAAACTTCTTGTTGCCTTCTGCCTTGCTTGTAGTTAGCTTCATAAACTAGCCTACATCTGTGGTGTGTAATAGCTAGGAAATAAATATAATAAATAGACAGCAAATAGGTTAATGGTCTGAAAATGGCACACAGTGAGAAGACAAAATACTGAAATTTTACCAAATAAATGAAAACTAAATTAACAAGCCTGTTTTAAAAATGTAAGAAATAGAAAGTACAGATATTTGTGTAAAAATGTATTTAATGAAAGTAAAAATTGAAATTGTTAAGTAATTCACTGATACCAGAAAAATCTACTTAAGTGCAATAACAAAGTATTTGTACTTCATTAGTTCCCACCTTTAATTATAACTATATTTACATTTCCCTTAATCATGAATTTGATTGCTTATAAAATACTTAAAAAATACTTATGCACTATAAATGCTTGTCTGTGTGGTACTTAGAGTCCAAACGTTATGTCAGTAATTAAACTGGGAAAGTTTAATGCTTTAAAACACCGTTTTAGACCATAAATAAACTGAAAGATTTTATAAAGAAACAAAATAAAAATATCTAAAGGTGAAAATAAAGCAAATTGTGCCCTTAATGGAACTGGTGTATTTATACTGTGCTCACATGACACTTTAATTGCATACACATAAGTGCTATTTACCTATAATGTGACTTTTGATATCCACTACTTGCATCCAAACTAATTTGGGTGTTTCCCAGCAACAGAATATTTATGCAATATATAAATATGCAATATATAAATATTTGATATGTAAATAAAGTTTTTGCATGCTAATTGGCCACATTAAATAAGAACAGGTGTAACAAGTGGTTCATTTATGCAATTACCCAACCAACCAATCATAAAACATAATTTATTAGTATTTCAATTACATTACATTTATTTGTATAGATATTTACAATGGACATTGTCTCAAAGCAGCTTTGCACAGATAAAGAGGTAATAAAGTCATATAAAAGAATGTGTATGTTTATTGCATATAAAGTAGTTCCTTATAATTGTTATGAGTGCAGACTTACTGTACAGGAGTAAAGTCAATTCAGATAGAAAAAAAGACCAACTGAACTTCAGTTGTCCAGTTATAGTAAGTCTGTGCCTCAGGTACCGATTCCTGGCTGACAGAAATAGAAACAGATGCAGTCTTGTTGTTGAGGTTGTTGCAGATCATATTTTCCCACACTTTTGTGACTAGTACCTAAAGCTCCTGACCTATATCTGTATTATTTAAACAATATTTAGCATTGCTGTCACAATATTAATTGATTTGATGCTTATATGAATGTATAGGGCTACGGTTGTTCTTACAAAGTGGCCAGTGAGTTTATGTTTAGACCGTTTGCATTTTTAAAAACTCATAGAATGTTTTTGACACCCTGATCTAAATGTTAAATATCGAAGTTGATCAGAACTAGCAATGACAAACAATTATTTTAGCAGAATCAAAATAAGCCATAACAATATTTAAGCATACTGTAAATATTTAATTAATTAATCATACATTTACACCATAAATTATATAGCCTACGTAAGAATCTTTAATCCCATAATGTAAATTATTACATATTATTTTATGTATATATTAATAATGTAAATTATTATTACATTATTACAAATCATTACATAATGTAAATTATAATAAGGTCATATTCCTACCGCAATGCAGCTCGCAATCTATATTACATTCCCTCTAAAGCAGTGGTCCCCAACCCCCGGGTCAATTGGTACTGGGCCGCAAAGAAAGAATACATAACTTCCATTATTTCTGTTTTATTTATTATCTGATTCTGAACAATGTTTTATTTTGGAAAATTTGCGGATTCTCTCTGTCACATCTGTCTATGACTCACTCTTGATGCATGTGAAGATGCCTCGGTCACATGTTTTACCTTCATACGCTTCCTTCTTGAAGGGGCTCCGGCCAACACATAATACACTACCGCTAAATTCAAACACAGTGGGTTCTTGTTTATTATTATAATTAATAAATATAATATAACATTTTATTTTGTTGTCTTTATCCACCACACCTTAAAGGCCGGTCCGTGAAAATATTGTCTAATATTAAACCGGTCCATGGCACAAAAAATGTTGGGGACCACTGCTCTAAAGAGAGTCATAAAGACTCCTCAACAAGTGTGTAAGATGCTCTGTGTTTATATCCCCCAGTTGTATTATGATGGCATGGGGCCCATAGCGCCTGTTTCTTTTTCTGACTCCCTTTCGGTCAGGGAACCATCCCCAGCCACTCTCAGTGCCGGTCTCAAGCCCGGATAAATTGGGGAGGGTTGCGTTAGGAAGGGCATCCAGCGTAAAACATGTGCCAAATCAAACATGCGGAGGATCCACTGTGGCGACCCCTAACTGGAGAAGCCGAAAGAAAGTTATTTTATTTCCATCTTTTAAACACTGTCTGACACTGTGGTCATGCTCTAAGGTCAGAGTGACTGTTGGCTTTCATCTCTTCTACATCTTACAAATCAAATGACGCCAATAATAAGATTTAAAACTTTAAATCTTTCTTATTACAGTATATTTCAGTTTATGTGGCAATCTAACAAGTAGTTAAATAAAGCAAAATCACACATGGCAAAGCAATCAAAATCTAGGAAACAAGCATTTCTTAGTGAACTTCCTAAGCCCTTGATACACAGCCAAAACTACAACCAGGCCTTGTGTATCAAACTTGACAAATTGTAATACATTCTACTGATGTTTTGTGCATTTTTCACTTCTGTCACACCTCCTTTACTTTAAACAAAGTTTGGAGCACTTTTTATTGTTTGGGGATGTTTTTGTACTTGGCTTAAAGCTGCAAATTTGCGTGCTGTTATGTGAACGCTGATAAGCTGGAAACTAACCTAGAAATCATTCTTCAACAATATGCTTACAGCACATCTGCACTGCATAATAACCAGTCCATCCCACACCACTTGTGTCCAGCACTGTTATCACAAACACTTGCCTCATTTTTATTAGGTAAATTAATGTATAGGTGCTAATAGAAAATCAGGGTGGTGTCAAAGTTCGGTTAACTGGTTACCATAGTTACAATAGGACTCCAAACTAAAAATATGTTGTTTTTATCTTAGTTATCCATGTTGAAGCTAAAATTGGTGGCAGCATACAGATGCTATTCATTTCACAATCAATCAAAGTTTTGTTCATCTATATTCAGTAATCACATTATCACAATGGACATAGAGCTTATTAAAGGAGCTCTGGGTGCAATAAACTCTGGATGGTGTGATAGCAGAAGGCTAAGGAATCTAGCCTTATTCACAATAATAATTAAAAAAAATGACTGTTGTATTGTCAGAATTTAAACTTTGCAAATTCAGAAGGGAACTTTCAAATTAAAAAAAAAACTACAGATCTGAAAGTGAGTACACCCCTAACATTTCAGCAACTATTTTAGTATATCTTAGGGTAGTCTTCCGAAGTAATCATGTCAAAACTGTGTCAATATTTAGTGTGAGCACCATTGTTATATAGCACTGCCCTAATCTTCCTGGGCATGGAATTTACCAGAGCTGCAAAGGTTGTTGCTGGCATCCTCTTCCACTCCTCCAAAATGGCATCACAGAGATGCTGGATGTTAAACACATGGCACTTCTCCATCTTCTGCTTAAGGATGCCCAACAGGTGCTCAGTAAGGTTCAGGTCTTGAGACATACTTTCCTCTCAATCACCTTCACCTTCAGCTTCCTCAGCAAGGCAGTTGTAATCTTTGCGGTCTGTTTGGGGTCCTTATACTGTTGGAAAACTGTCATTTGGCCAAGTTTCTGAAGGGAAAGCATCATGTTTTGCTTTAGAATGTCACAGTACAGTGCAACTCCCCAGTACCAACAGCGCTTATGCAGCCTAAGACCATGATGCTACTACATTTACATTTACATTTGCGGCATTTAGCAGACGCCCTTATCCAGAGCGACGTACAAAAGTGCTTTAAATCTCTAGTAGTGAATAAATCTTACACTGGTACGAAAGAATACAAACTCAATATAAATATAACTCGAATTCTACAAACTTGGAAAGTGCTAATTTAAGTATTACTACTACCACCATGCTTGACTGTAGGCATGCTTGACCACCATGCTTGACTGTAGGCACCATGCTTTACTGTAGGCAAGACTTAATTTTCTAGGTACTCCTCACCAGGTTGGACCCCTCACACATGGTGGACACATTTGAGCTAAACAAGTTCATTTTTGTCTAAATCAGACATCAGACTTCAGGACATGGTTCCAGTAAGTCATGCTCTCGAAGAGAGAAAAGGTTTCCTTCTGGAACAATGGACATACAAACCAGCTTGTTGTGGTGTGCAGCATATGGTCTGAGCACTGACAAGCGGACCTTCCACTTGTGCAACCTTTAAAGTAATGCTGGCATCAGTCATGCGTCTGTATTTGAAGCCAGATTCTGCACATGACGCACAGCAAAAGGATCCAACTGACTCTTGAAAGGCCTGTAAGGTACTGTATTGTAACTCAGTTTCAGGGTGTTACAAATCTTCTTGGATCTTAGGCTATCTTTGTGCAAAGCAACAATTATAATTCTCTAATTCTCAGAGAGAGATGCCATGTTGAACATCCAGTGGTCAGTATGAGAAATTTATACTTAAAGCACCAAATTTTACTGTTCTAATACAAGATACACAAATTTGTATGGCCCTGTCAAGTAGACAAAATCATGAACATGATGAATAGGACATGTGGCTTTGCATTGTTACATGACATAGAGCTATTATCACTTAGGGTTCACTCACTTTAGGTGGCAGCTATTTTGACAATAATGGCTGTATGCTCAGTTATTTTTGTTGAGGACATTTAATCTGAAATTTAAGTGTAACAAATTTGGGTGTACTTACTTTTGTGAGATATTGCACATGTACACATCGAGAACATGCACAGATAATCAAACAAGCTGAACTGAGAAGAAACCAGAATCCCTGATACTATCCATTGTGCCATCATCCCATCCACATTGCGGTAGATTATTAAATCACAGTGTGAGATTTTTAGAGTTCAAGTTTTATTTACATACATAAGTGTTAAAAAATAAAAATATAACATATAAGGAAAAAATGGCTAAACATTTGAGGAGACTTAGTAGATATTAGACACCAACAGTTTTAATTTGGTGTCAGTTCAGTGGTAATTATATACATGAGAGTCAAACTGGTTTGTCAGAGCTGATGCAAAGATAACCGATTGTTTATTTCAGCTTTGGCCTGCCTGCTCCAGCAATGCATTAGTAAGGATTACTGAGTCACTTGTCATGCAATCTTTTATTACTTGACAACAGTGAGGTTATCTTGCTCATTAATATATCCCTGCAAATATATATCTCAGCACACATCTTGGAACGTTTCTGTTTCTGATTTAGCCATCCTTGGTCTTAAGGGCACTATTGGTAAGAAGGGCACAGTGAGTAAATACTACTTTATGTGTTTGTTCTCCGTTTTGTTTCAGATTATACGTTTGCATGTTCTTCTGCTGTCTCTTGTGGGTGAGGAGGTTTGCTCTGCTCATGACTTTTGGCTATTTGTGCATGGTGCATGAGTCTGATTCTCCTCATAGCTGCCAGGTGCTGTAGCTTAACTGCAGTTCTTGTGATTCATCATGTGTTTTTTGTTTGTTTGTTTGGTCATTTTCTCTTTGTCCTTATGCTGTGTTCATGCAAAAGCTAACCTGTGAATGAGAAAGTTAGAATGTAAAATTAAATATTAATACACATGCAATCATACTGACTGAAAAAGTAAGCTTTGTGCATAAGTTGCTTTCCCCATTAGGGTATGAAACAGCCAACAGATGATTCATTTCCCCTGCTGGCATTATAGCCATATTGCTGATTTTATCAACCCCACTCCCTTTGTTCAGTTGGGGTCTTTTTTTTTTTTTACTTACCCAGAAGCCCTGAGCTCATTTTAGAGTGATTAGATTAGCTCCAACGAGGAAATTAACAATTTTCCCAAGAGGAAATTAAACGGCCAGCCACCAGGACTAAAGCCTGAGCCCTTACAAATCAAAGGACTATATCCCACCACTGCTTTTCACACCTAAACAAAAACAGCTCTTATCACAGCACCCTTCAACATGTGTACATTTTTCTGGTTACTACGATCACATTACAAAATGTGGTAGTAATTTAAATTAATCGAATTCAGATACTTGTGAACTGGTGCAGGCTGAATGTAAATAAAGACCTAACACAATAATTGGTGATGTAATGAGCCAGTCATATCAAATTTAATTTTACGTACTGTTTACAGCATAAATTTACTGCATGAATTCTTTCGTAGATTATTTAATATTTTCAAAGCACAGAAGTTTTGTGCCAGTAGTCCAGAATACTAACTGAACTACATTTTAGTCCAAAGATTTGGACAGTATTTGAATAATGACACAATTATTGTAATTTTTCTTTGGGCAATTGAACATAAGATTACATAGTAACATACTTATAGAAAGAGAAAAGTATGGAGAAATTCAATTTCAATTTAATTCATTTTTATTTGTATAGCGATATACAAATAATTATTGCAATATTTTTGTTGGGGGAAAAAAGCTTGAGAAAAATGTTTGAAGGACTTTAGTCACATCTTAAGTGCTTCATTTCAAAATCACTATGTGGTGTTTATATCATAATTATAAATAATTATTGATCTGACTGTACGTTTTAAGTAATAATGATATATTATTGAGTGTGTGTACTTCACAATGCTGACAGCTGCTTGATTTGTTGCTGAAATATGTTCTCTGGATATAGACTTGTATCAAAAAATCCCTTTTGTGAGTGGACAGTTAAAGAATAAAATGTTCTGTGGCACCAAAAAACACAACACACATAACATTTACCAATGTGTTTAATATTTAAATAGTGGAAAATATGTTGTTAAAATACATTTAACAGTACTGCTAAAACTCACGTTATTATTCTGATTATTTTGATTTATTAAATATAATTATAGGATTATGACTATTATAAATACAGGTACTTACAGAGTTAGGATGATTTGATGTTATGATGACAATAATGATACAAAAAGCAACAACGATAGCAATGTCTTGGTATCTTGTCTTGTCTTGGAGCACATTTTTTTCAGTTTTTTGGTGTTCCAAAGCCGAAATGTATCTCTTGTCTCTCTTCTTTTTATGGCCATCACCTAAAAAAAAAGTACATTCAGCTCTGCCCTCCACTTACGAACTGCCGCACACACACACACACACACA
>MU551576.1:1602841-1616340 GCA_024362625.1 Silurus asotus | reverse complement strand
AAACCACTAAGACCCATTAATAATAAACCTGATTAGTATTACATAATATTATTTTATTATATTAAGAAAAAAAGAGAGGTTGATGCAGGGATTGTTATATTGTAGCTGCTATAATGTAGGTGAGAACATTATTTATTTTCTGCAACACCATATGCAAATATAAACTGATGTTTTTTTATGTTTTATTCCATACTTACTGTGCATATAGTACTTTTAGTACACACAGGAAACAACAAAAAAAGCCAAGAAATACATTTTTTCATTTGTAAGAATATTTTTATATAAAATGCATGATTGTAGTCTCTTCCTAAAAACTGCTCTAATGTCTAAACAGACATATTACAAGAAGAACGATTTTTTTGCTGACTTTCCAGAAATTCAACTTCCTGCTTCCCTTCTTTTCTCCTGTGGGTTTTATAATGGATTTGTAGACCTCGCGCAGCGCAATTCATGTCCAATGGGAAAGCGCCCAGGACTGAGCCTAGCTCTCTGATTGGTCCGTCGCGGTGGGTGTTGTTTCCGCATTCCGCGGTGACTGTAAACTGAGAGGCTGCGCTGTCGCTTATTCTGCAGCGGAACAGTG
The DNA here is from genome assembly GCA_024362625.1 of Silurus asotus. NCBI lineage: Eukaryota > Metazoa > Chordata > Actinopteri > Siluriformes > Siluridae > Silurus > Silurus asotus. Next base: position 1,615,757 of record MU551576.1, on the reverse strand, counting down.
AGCGAAATCCTCAGGGGAAAAGTCGTGCCACAGCTGTGCGTGGAGAACCGACGATGCCTTACATGCTGATCAGCACACAGATCCGGTTGGTGTGTATATCTTTCATAGTAACAAATATAATCTTTAACTGAGATATGATTGCTGGACAGGTGTGTCAGTTTATAGACAAGTTATACTGTAGCATTAGGATTGAAAAAGCATCGATGGCATGTGGGCATGTATATGTTTATTAATAATAATAATAATAATAATAATAATAATAATAATAATAATAATAAATGACATACTCCACATACAGTTTACTTTTCAAGCAGCTTGTTGTTACCGTCTTGTTTTAATGTAGAAACTAAAAGCGTGGTTGTGATTTTAGTGCTGATTGGACAGATTGCTTGTTCACTGATAATCAGAAATGTCTCTCAGACACCAGCTTCCGGTTTGCCCGAAGGGAAGGAATAGACTTTGCTCCATTAAGCAGATTAGAGGATTACATTATGCTGCATGTTGTATACGCGGCTGTTTGTTACTTTGTTGAAATGTCAACAGATGGCCAATAAAAATACACCAGTTATATCCAAGCATGTGTTTCTCCAACTCCAGCATACTGATTATGTGAAGAGGGAAGGATTTATGTATTGTTTGACTTTTTTAAACAGAAGTCAGATCAGACTTTCAGCTTTCATTTCCTGATTATGTACACATAGATCTGTTACACTAAACATGGCATCTTTGATTTTTAGGTGAGCAAAAGGGTATAAAGTTTTTTACTCCATGTTATCCCGGTTGGATTTGGGATTATTTTCCATGTTTATTATGATTATGTATTTAAGACATATGATTAAAACATTATGAATGAATCCAATATGATTTTTTATTATTCATTATACATGTGTCTACCTATTATTCAAGATGTTTCTGCTATTCTGTATATCCATAGTGTTAATTTCTTTCCCTGTTTTAGTTTTTATGCTCTTTTTATATCTTAGCCTTGAGGGTTATTCACTTAGTATTACATGTTTTCTGAACAGACAAATCAGTATAAAACTGACTATGTCCAATTCACTGCACAGGATGTTTTTTTTAACACAATAAACCATCTTTGATTATACCCTTGTTCATCTTTATCTTCTTTTGGCTGCTCCTAATAGGGGTTAGCCACAGCGGATCATTCGTCTCCATACCCCCCTGTCCTCTACATCTGCCTCTTTCAAACCAACTACCTGAATGTCTTTCCTCACCACATCCATGAACCTTCTCCTTGGTCTTCCTCTTTTCCTCCTTCCTGGCGGCTCCATCCTCAGCATCTTCAGCTCTGCTACCTCCAGCTCACCCTCCTGTCTTTTAGTCACTGCCACTCTCTCTAAACCAGGGGTCTCCAATCTTTCCCAGAAAGGGCCACTGTGTGTGCAGGTTTTCATTCCAACCAAGCAAGTCCACACCAAATCCTACCTGTTCAAATCTAATGATCTTCATTTTCAATGACTATCAGGTGTGAACATTGATTGGTTGGAATAAAAACCTGCACCCACACCGGCCCTTTCTGGAAAAGATTGGAGACCCTTGCTCTAAACCATACAACATCGGAGGTCTCACCACAGTCCTATAAACTTTCCCTTTCACTCTTGCAGATACCCTTCTATCACACATAACTACCGCCACTTTTCTCCACCTCTTCACCCTGCAACCGCACCACTCCACTGCCCTCTCTCTCATTCACACACATGTACTCTGTCTTACTCCTACTGACTTTCATTCCCATTCTCTCCAGCACGTACCTCCACCTCACCAGGCTCTTCTCAACCTGCTCCCTACTCTCCCCACAAGTAACAATATCATCCGCAAACATCATAGTCCATGGAGACTTCTGTCTGATCTCGTCCATCAAACTGTCCATCACCATTGCAAACCGGAAAGGGCTCAGAGCTGATCCTTGATGCAGTCCCACCTCCACTTTAAACCAGTCTGCACACTACTGCACACTTCTCTGCTGTCACACTGTCCTCATACATGTCCTGCACCACCCTCACCTACTTCTGGCACCCCTGACTTCCTCATACAATACCAAAACTCCTCTCTCCGCACCCTGTCATACGTTTTCCCTAAATCCACAAACACACAATGCAACTCCTTCTGACCTTCTCTATAATTCTCTATCAACATTAACATATATTGCATCCGTAGTATTCTTGGCATGAAACCATACTGTTGCTCACAGATGGTCACCTCTTCTCTCAGCTTGGCTTCCACTACTCTTTCCCATAACTTCAACTGCAGGTCTGCACATCTCCCTTATTCTTAAAAACTGGTACCAGCGCACTCCACCATTCCTCAGACATCCTCTTACCTTTCAGAATCTATGATAAACAATCTGGTTAAAAACTCCACTGCCATCTCTCTCCTAAACATCCCATGCTTCTACTGGTATGTCATCTGGTCCAACCGACTTTCCACTCTTCATCCTCTTAATCGCTGCTGTCACCTTACTAATCCTATCCACTTCCTGCTTCACTATCTCCACATCATCCAACATTCTCTCTCTTATTTGCCTCATTCTTCAGCTGCTAAAAATACTCCCCCCACCTTCTCAACACACTCTCCTAGTCAACACATTTCCATCTCCATCATTTATTGCTCTAACTTGCAGCACATCTTTCCCAGCTCGGTCCCTTTGCATGGCTAATAAATACTTCCTTAGTGTCCAACTTCTCATACAGCTCCTCATATGCCTTTTCCTTTGCTTTCTCCACCTCCTTCTTCACCTGCTGCCACATCTCCTTGTACTCCTGCTTACTTTTCTCATCACTCTGTCTATCCCAATTCTGTTTTGCCAACCTCTTTCCCCTTATGCTCTCCTGCACTTCCTCATTCCACCACCACATCTCTTTGTCTTTTTTTCTATTTCCAGATGTCACACCAAGTACCTTTCCAGCTGTCTCCCATTGCCCAATCATCCAGCACCTCTTCACCACCACCGAGCCCCTGTCTGACCTCTTCCCTGAACCTCACACTACACTCTTCCTCCTTCAGTTTCCACCATCTTATTCTTCTTTCAGTCCTCACTATCCTTCTCTTCTTCTTCACCTCCAAAACCATCCTACAGCCCACCATCTGATGCTGTTTAGCTACACTGTCCCTGCCAACACCTTACAGTCTCCAATCTCCTTCAGGTTGCATCTCCTACATAGAACATAGTCCACCTGTGTGCACTTTCCTCCACTCTTATACGTCACCCTATGATCCTCCATCTTCTTAAAATAAGTGTTCACCACTGCCATTTCTATCCTTTTAGCAAAATCTACCACCACCTTCCACATTCCTCTCCTTAAAGCCATACCTACCCATCACCTTCTTATCACCTCTGTTCCCTTCACCTACATGCCCATTAATATCTGCCCCAATCACCAATCCTTCATTCCTAGGTACACCCTTATTCCCCTTCATCTAACTCAGTCCAGGATTTTTTTTATCTTTTCCATTTCACAACCCAATCAAGGAACATAAGCACTGATGACATTTATCAGCTTTACGTTCATCATCCTAGCAGAAACTTTCTTTACCTCTACTACACCATTTCTCTTTCTATCCACACCATGAAAGAACAGTTCATCCAATGTTTCTGGCCTTACTCCCTTTCCACCTGGTCTCCTGAACACACAGCATGCCTACCTTTCTCCTCTCCATCATATCAGCTACCTCTTTCCTTTTACCAGTCATAGTACCAACATTTGAACTGCTCACCCTAACTTCCACTCTCCTACAATTCTCCTTTCCCTGCTGTCTCTGTAGAAGTCTTGCTCCTCTCCTTCTCCTCCTTTGGCCAACAGTAGCCCAAATTCCACCGGTACTGTTGGCTTACAAAACCTGTGACGGTCGTTGGAAAGTCTGGTTCGTGATCCGCCTTCCTTAGTGTCCAACTTCTCATACAGCTCCTCATATGCCTTTTCCTTTGCTTTCTCCACCTCCTTCTTCACCTGCTGCCACATCTCCTTGTACTCCTGCTTACTTTTCTCATCACTCTGTCGATCCCAATTCTGTTTTGCCAACCTCTTTCCCCTTATGCTCTCCTGCACTTCCTCATTCCACCACCACATCTCTTTGTCTTTTTTTCTATTTCCAGATGTCACACCAAGTACCTTTCCAGCTGTCTCCCATTGCCCAATCATCCAGCACCTCTTCACCACCACCGAGCCCCTGTCTGACCTCTTCCCTGAACCTCACACTACACTCTTTCTCCTTCAGTTTCCACCATCTTATTCTTCTTTCAGTCCTCACTCTCCTTCTCTTCTTCTTCACCTCCAAAACCATCCTACAGCCCACCATCTGATGTTGTATAGCTACACTGTCCCCAGCCAACACCTTACAGTCTCCAATTTCCTTCAGGTTGCATCTCCTACATAGAACATAGTCCACCTGTGTGCACCTTCCTCCACTCTTATATGTCACCCTATGATGCTCCTTCTTCTTAAAATGAGTGTTCACCACTGCCATTTCCATCCTTTTAGCAAAATCTACCACCACCTTCCACATTCCTCTCCTTAAAGCCATACCTATCCATCACCTTCTTATCACCTCTGTTCCCTTCACCTACATGCCCATTAATATCTGCCCCAATCACCAATCCTTCATTCCTAGGTACACCCTTATTCCCCTTCATCTAACTCAGTCCAGGATTTTTTTTATCTTTTCCATTTCACAACCCAATCAAGGAACATAAGCACTGATGACATTTATCAGCTTTACGTTCATCATCCTAGCAGAAACTTTCTTTACCTCTACTACACCATTTCTCTTTCTATCCACACCATGAAAGAACAGTTCATCCAATGTTTCTGGCCTTACTCCCTTTCCACCTGGTCTCCTGAACACACAGCATGCCTACCTTTCTCCTCTCCATCATATCAGCTACCTCTTTCCTTTTACCAGTCATAGTACCAACATTTGAACTGCTCACCCTAACTTCCACTCTCCTACAATTCTCCTTTCCCTGCTGTCTCTGTAGAAGTCTTGCTCCTCTCCTTCTCCTCCTTTGGCCAACAGTAGCCCAAATTCCACCGGTACTGTTGGCTTACAAAACCTGTGACGGTCGTTGGAAAGTCTGGTTCGTGATCCGCATATTGATTTGGCACGTTTTATGCCCTTTTTAACGCAAGCCTTCCCATTTAGCCGGGCTTGGGACCAGCACTAAGCGTGCACTGGCTTGTGCAACCCTAATGGCTGGGATATACCCTTGCTCATGATCCCCTGATTTTTTAGACATAAACAAAAACAATTAGACACAAATCTAATTGTTTTTGTGTAGAGCAAAAAAAGCCCTGTTCCGTTAATTTGGACAGGACCATAAACATCAAGAGTGCATGTTTTCTTTTAACCATCTGTCTATGTATTTTAACTGGAGTAACACAAAGGCAGCAACACAAATGATTAATAAGTATAGCAAAGTTAGGCTTGACCCTTACACATTCTTCCCAAGAACAGTTCAAATGGTGAACAAAGTGATAGTGTACAAACTGTTTGTGCTTTCAGGAGACCGGGCCCACCATGGTAGGTGATGAGTTTTCGGATGCTAACATCATGAGCTATCTGGGAGCAAGGAAAACCCTCATGCTTGGCAACAATTTGTAAGTGTTCAACGAAATCAAAAACACATATTTAATTCAATTCCAGTAAAGCCAAACCTTACATTTTTTCTTAGCCTAGCTAATAAAACCACGTCAGCTTTGCATCACCTTTTAATGATACAAAATAGACTCAAATCTGTACAGGTGTCTAAATTTCTCTACAGCTGATAGTATGACTTTATTCCTGCCAAATATTACATTACAATGCACATAGGCACAGGCATGTAGACATGCTGATCCCAACTATGTTGGTCAAAAGCTTATTGACTTCATCTTTAATTATACACTGCTGTTCTAAACTTTATTGGTTGTGTTGTTTAATATTACAGTTTTTAATAATTCTGCACCTAGCTTCACACTTTGAAGTATGTTATAAGGGATCATTGCAATTATCATTAACAGATGGGCAGAATGTACAGTAGAGATATAAAGATACATATAGATAAAAATAGTGCGGATGTAATGAGGAGTTAAAAAGATATACAATGATATATGTATATTTATAGTACAGAGGTTATATACAGTGTTTTGTTTTGTTTTGTTTTGTAGTGATTAGCGGCGTAGTGTAGAGTTCAGTAGTGTGATGGTAGATGGAAAAAAGCGTAAGTTCCTGAATCTCCTTCTTGATTGAAGGAGGTTAAACAGTTTGTGACTGGGATGTGAAGAGTCCTTGATGATGCAGTGAGCTCTGCACAGACATCTGCTGTGGTGAAGGTGTTCAATGGCAGGTAGTTGGGTGCCAGGTGATGCGTTGGGCGGTTTTGAACAAACTTTGCAGGGCTTTTCGTTCCCTCACAGTGGAGCCTCCGTACCATACAGTGATGGAGTTGGTCAGGATGCTCTCAATGATGCAGCGGTAGAAACTCGTTAAAATCCCTGGGGACAGATAAGATTTCTTGGGACTTCTCAAGAAGTACAGGCGCTGTTGTGCTTTTTTAACCAGGGCTGAAGTGTTCTGCTGAAATGACAGATCCTCAGAGATGTGCACTCCCAGGAACTTGAAGCTGGAGACTTGCTCTACCTCAACAGGCACTAGGCACAGCTTTTTCATATCGGCCAAACAAACATTTTCACCCTTACAAAACATACAGTAGGTCAATACTATAAATCATTATTTCTCAGAATTTATGAAACCACATTTTTTTTTAGATAAAAATAAATTTCACTGATCACCTCAGTACAGAGGACCAATTATTTATACCCAGTTTTGTGCACTTTAATGTGCAGTGTAATAATCATTGTTTTTTCATGTACTGGAGGTTCTGGATTAAAAATATATACAATTTCAGGAGACGAGTCAATCAGTTTAATAACTAATAACTTTTAACTTTGATAGAGGTGGGTTGTGGTGGTGGGTTTGTGTGTCAAAAGGCTGAAAATTGTGGAGCAATTTCAGAATAATTTTTCCCAACAATAATGTTGTAAAGATTTTCTCATGAGAATATTTCATTATCATAAGATCTGTGAAATCTCTGTGCACAGGGGACAGGACTAAAAATGTTTTATTGTGATCTTGGAGCCTTCAGTTGACACTGCATTAAAACATGCATGGTTCTGTAATAAAAAATCACTGCATGGGCATATAAACACCTCCTGAAATCATTATCTGTGAACACAGTTAACCATGTCATCCACAAATGCAGGTTAAATCTCTATAATTAAAAGAAGAAGCCATATGTGACCATGACCAAAAACACTGTCATCTTCTCTGGGCCATAGCTAATTAAAAATGCACTGGTGCAAAGTGGAAAACTGTTCTGTGGTCATAAATATCCAAATTTGAAATTCTTTTTGAAACCCATGTACCCCACATCCTCTGGACTAAAAAAAGCCTGTTATCAGCACTCATTTCAAAAGCCTGCATCTCTAATAATATGGGGGATGGGGGTGCATTATTGCTATTGCATTTCGTTTTTATTTAAATTTTTCCCAGCATCCCAACTTTTTTTGCAGTTGGAATTGTATTTGAAAACATCTAAAGAGCAATATTTTAGAAAACAAAATTATCCCAGCACAAGGTGATGAATTTAGTAATAAAGAGAATGCTGATCCAATCTGCAAAATGCTTTTAGTTTTTTACTAAAGAAAATAAAACAATTAATTTTTTTTTTTTTTTTAATACCAGATACGCATAGACTTATAACACAAATATATAATGGAGATAGTGTTATGTTAGGAGCAACAGATGTTTTCAGAATGAAAGTTCAGGACATTTCATACACTGCTATGTCCCTTAACTAAAAATGATTGGACAGGCTTGTCTCACTGATACATTATCAACAGTGAGTTTCTTTTTCTCCAACTCAAATGGCATTTTTCTGCAGCTCTCCAAGAGCACAGCTGTGCTGGAAAAGGTGTCTAGTAAAGATATGCCTACAGTGTTAATTTAATACACAGTGGAACTTTTGCAGCTGTGCTATCAACAGGGTTTTTTTTTTTAAAAAACAAGGACATTCTCATAAAATGTTTTAAAAGCAATGCAGTGGGGTTTCTGTCAGGGTAGCCACAGCTTTCTGTTGTGTGTTGATGGACAATGAGTTTCTACATGTTTTATATGTTTCACGTTTGGCTTTTTTCTCAATATACAGCTGCAGAAGCAAATTGATGCTGTAGAAGCATCGAATGAGAGGCATTGTGGGTTTTACTGCAATAGTTCAATCTGTTTGCACTCATCATAGTAGTAGCACTGCACTGTATCACTGGAGGGTGGTGCTTGAAATCATTGTTCTTCCTCTGTTAACCATGGTTACCTACAATTTCACATGTGCAGTCAGCTTTGTTTTGCACAAAAAGGAATGGCAGTAGGCAGGTGTGAGTGCATCTGCAGTCAGTTAAAGACTTTTGGATATCCTGGTGTCAAGAAGGGCAGCAAAGAATCTACTTCTCTTCAGGAAATACACCAGGGACATACTGATTTTCCCCATAAGGTACAAGGATTGGACTGCTGAGGACATTTTTCACATTTTCTCTGATGAATCCAGTTTCCAATTGTTTGGGGCATTCAAGAAAAAAAGCTTGTCTGGAGAAGGTGAGTGCTACCATTAGTCCTGTGTCATGCCAACAGTAAAGCATCCCAACACCATACCTGCATGGGGTCGTTTCTCAGCCAAGGGAGTGAACCCACTCACAATTTTGCCTAAAAACACAGCCATTAATAAAGAAGGGTACAAAAACATCCTTCGAGAACAACTTCTCCCAACCATCCAAGAACAGTTTGGTGATGAAAAAGCCTTTTCCAGCATGATGGAGCACCGTTGCCATTAAACAGAAATAATAACGAAGTGTCTCTGGAAACAAAACATCAATCCTTAAGAGGCAGGTGGACAAGCACTGATTATGCAAAATTGGGCTGCCATCAGTCAGGATGTGGCCCAGAAATTGATTGCCAGGGCGAGTTGCAAAGGTCTTGAAAAAGAAAATTCAACACTGTAAATACTTTCATCAGTATACCATATAAACATAGTATACATTTTCTTTCAGCTTCACCCATTAGGGGTCACCACAGCAGATAATCCGTATTTGTTATCCGCATATTTTGGCACATGTTTTACGTCTAATGCAACCCTCCCCATTTATCCGGGCTTGGGACCGGCACTAAGAGTGCACTGGTTTGTGCAACCCTAATGGCTGGGTTTGGTTCCCTGACCGTGAGAGTGCCGAATCCTAACCACTAGACCACCAGGGAACCACTATAAGGAGTTGAATTGTCTGTTTGTGGATTTAGAGAAAGCGACAGGGTTCCGAGAAAGTAGTTGTGTTATTGAATGAGGAAGTCAGGTGTGTCAGAAAAATATGTGAAGGTGGTGCAGTACATGTATTAGGACAGTGTGACAGCAGTGAAGTGTGCAGTTGGAAAGACAGACTGGTTCAAGGTGGAGGTTGGACTGCATCAAGGATCGGCTCTGAGCCCTTTCCTATTTGCAGTGGTGATGGACAGGTTGACAGACAAAGTCAGACAGGAGTCTCCCTGGGAGCTGAAGGTAGCAATGCTAAAGATGTTGAGGTTTTTATTGGGAGTGACGACGATGGAAATGATTAGAAATCAGCTTATTAGAGGGACAGCGCGTGTAGGACATTTTGGAGACAAGGTAAAGGCGGCAAGATTGAGATGGTTTGAACATGTGCTGAGGAGGGACATGGGGTACATCGATAGGAGACTGATGAGGATGGAGCCACCTGAAAAAAGGAAAAGAGGAAGGCCTAGGAGGAGGTTTGGATGTGGTGAGGGAAGACTTGCAGGTAGTGTGTTTTAAAGAGGCAGATATAGAGGACGGTGGGTTGGGGGGTAATGGAGACGAATGATCCGCTGTGGCAACCCCTAATGGGAAGAAGAAGTAGTTAAAAGGAAAATCTGTATCAAATTAAACTGTTTTTTTTTCACTTTTTTAGCTAGTGTAAATTAGGCTTTAGAAGTAACATGCATAGTGACTTCTGAAACAATTAAAAACCTACCATATTTAACATTCTCTGTTATCTTTACAGTATCTGTCAAATGTTTGGAGAATGCCTAGTCTTTTATCAAATTGAAGGACATATGTATGTTTCTTTTGTTTATATGCAGCAAACTAGGTAATTTCATGGTTTGAAGATTTACTTTGAACAAATAAATATATAAATGGACATGTGTAGTTTCTCCAAGCATTCACCTGAAATACATTGCCATGCCTCTCGCCAGAGCTATTTTTCCGTAGTTGGATATTTCTTTCAGAATTTGCGGTCCAGTTCAACCCTGAGCAGTTCATTAGGATCTAAATGTGCTGCCTGGGCAGGTCATTTCGAACTTCCCAGGTACAAAACAATCCCAATGCATTTCTTCCCTCTGTGTTTGACTGTGGCTGTTCCTGTTTGGACTAAACTTTATTCCAGTCATTCCTATCCAATTCTCCTGTGTTCTTGCCTTTTATTTGGTTTGTTGCATATAAAGGAAAGGAACATGCATGTGTTTCCAAACTTTTCACAGGTACTTTGTGCCCCAATGTTTTAATGTTGATACTGGTGGCACTGAAACATACTATATCTGGATAACAATAAATAAACAAAGATGTAACGATATGTGTCTGAAGGAAGAAAACGCATAAGAACACCTATAGTAGGTCTCTGTTTTCTGAGTAAAATGTTATATAACAGTGAAGCCCCCAGGACTGCAGCCATGCTGAGATTACTTTATAAACAAGTAATCTGAGTTGCTTATAAACAAGAACATAGGTCAACAGATTTCACTTGGAACACACAGGCTACTTGCTTAGATAAAAAAAGCAGAATAAAAACATCACATTGAATGTGAGTGAGAAGACTTACTTGAGAAAAAGATTGAAATTTAAAAATGTCATGTTTTTATACTGTTTCTTGTTATATATGGGTCTATCTACCTCCCTCCTTTCCTCCCTCCCTTTATACCATATATCAGATTAGGTGTTTCATGACTGCTTTGAAAATAGCACCGGCCAGCAAAAAAAAATAAAGCATCCTGCCTTATTGTTCTGCAATTATAGTGTTACAAATTGATAAGATAAGATAGCTGATATGATGGAGAGAAGAAGGGTAGATATGTTGTGTGTTCAGGAGACCAAGTGGAAAGGAAATAAGGCCAGAAATATTGGAGGTGGCATTCAAATTGTTCTTTTATGCTGTGAATGGAAAGAGAAATGGTGTATGGGTGATTCTGAAGGAAGAGTACAGTAAGAGTGTAGTGGAGGTGAAGAGAGTTTTTGATAGAGTAAAAAACGTGATGCTGGAAGTTGAATTGATGATGAAGGATGAGGAAGTGGTAGCTCAGTGGTTAAGGCGCTGGTTTACAGATCGGAAGGTTGGGGGTTCAGGCCCCCGGTATCGCCAAGCTGCCACTCTTGGGCCCTTGAGCAAGGCCCTTAACCATACCTGCGCTCTGACCCCAGCCTCAAAGCAAGCTGGGATATGCGGAGAAGGAATTTCACCGTGCTGTAATGTATATGTGACTTATCAAATAAATTCTATTCTATTCTATTCTATTCTATTCTATAAATGTCATCAGTGCCTATGCTTCACAAGTGGGTTGTAAGATGAATAAGAAGGAAAGATTCTGGAGTAAGTTAGATGAAGTAGTAGAAGGTGTACCTAAGAAAGGAAAGTAATGGTGAGTGTGTTAGAGAAGTGAAGAAAAGAGTGCAGGCAGGGTGGAGTGGGTGGAGAAGAATGACAGGAGTCATGTGAGATAGAAGGGTATCTGCAAGATTAAAAGGGAAAGTTTATAGGACTGTGGTGAGACCTGAGATGTTGTATGGTTTAGAGACAGTAGCATTGAGTAAAAGACAGGACAAGGAGCTGGAGGTAGCAGAGCTGAAGATGTTAAGGTTTTCGTTGGGAGTGACGACGATGGACAGGTTTAGAAATGAGTTTATTAGAGGGACAGCGCATGAAGAGCGTTTTGAAGGCAAGGTAAGGGAGGCGAGATTGAGATGGTTTGGACATGTGCAGATGAGGGACATGGGGTATATCAGTAGAAGAATGCTGAGGATGGAGCCACCAGGTTGAGGAATAGAGGAAGACCAAGAAGGAGGTTTATGGATGTGGTGAGGGAAGACATGCAGGTAGTTGAGTTAAAAGAGGCAGATGTAGAGGACAGTGGCGTATGGAGACAGATGATCCACTGTGGCGACCCCTAATGGGAGAAGAAGAAGAACATAATCAAAGATAGTAGATAGAATATGATTTTCACACTCCTACAACCAAGCAGACGTTTCAATAGTGTTAAAGCCAGAACATTAAGGTTGAAAAACTATTTGTAGCCATAGGCCACCAGGCTTGTAAATGATGCCTATCAACTGCCTCTCACCTCATCACTGCTGCCACAGGTTACCCTCTGAACCTGAGAGGTGTCTACTACACCCACACACACGCTCCTAATGCAAATATAAATCAGCTTGATAATGTAACAGAGTTGTATTTAAAGTAGTTTTACTGATAGTTCTTTCTTGTCTATCAAAGATTTGTTTTTTTTTTTCAAAAAAGGACTATTAAGCGCACCCCAATATAAGCCGCACCCACTGAATTTGACAAAGATTTTTATTTTGAACATAGATAAATATGCCTACACCGAAACTAATGAACTTTACACAGGCTTTAAAGACAGTGTCTGTTACACAGCTTGCATCTAAACAGTAGCCTACCAAGAAAGTCACTGTTCACTGTCTTCCTCCTTCCTTTCACAACTATTTCTCTCGAGAGTTTATCTTTTGGCAGCGTCGTGCGTTTAAAAATCACCATCGGCGAAGCTTCTCTCCCGATGCCGTGCAGCTCAGAACACAGGTGAAGTGTGTTTTCAT
>MU551576.1:1558556-1602743 GCA_024362625.1 Silurus asotus | reverse complement strand
TCATCCATATTTATGATGTGGTGCGGCCCGATTCAGTGGGAGCGCATCTGATTTAATATAAATACTTTCATTGGTTCACCTGAACCCGTTCCGCAATTTTATTGGTCTAATGTTATGGGGCTCAGTTTTTTGGTTTGAAGTTTGTGAAACCTGGAAAAATTCATAAATTAGCCGCTTCATTGTTTAAGCCACAGAGTTCAAAGCGTGGGAAAAAAGTTTATTGAAGGCTTATTGTCCGGAAAATACGGTAGTAAATAACATGGTATAGGTAGCTGTAGATCTCCCACTTTCATTTCTGGTCACAAGCTCCAGTTAAATAACACATAGATTATCTGTGAGGCAGAATAAAAATGCTTAATGTACATTTGATGTCTGGACATTCTTTATGTATGTACAAAAGATGATCATGATCTTCATTACCATTTTTTAAGGTTCCAATAAAACTATGAGAATATTTAATTTAGTTTGCAGTCAGTGTCAAAGGAAGTAAGCTAAACCTTATATAAGAAACCTTGCCAGTTATAATAAGTTGGCAGTCAAATAATTTAACTACAGCAGCTGTACAGATTTGCTGTACTATTCCTGGGTTCCCATGCATGCTGTGTGTAAATTAACCATGGTGACATTAAATATCAGGACTGCTAGAGATACACTTAAAAATAAATAACGTTAATATGTTTATGTCTTGCAGTTCTGAATACCATGTGGATGAACCAGCACGGATAGTCCTGGACAAGCTTGAGAAGCTCGGATACAGAGTCGTATCCATGACAGGAGTTGGTCAGACTTTAGTGTGGTGCCTTCACAAAGAGTCTAGTGTGCATTTGTAACATCCTATGATGTCAAAAAAACAGCATTTTAACACACATGAGACCACAAGGTTATCTGTCCTAAGCAGGTTTGAGCAGTTCCGACATTAAACTATTGTTGAAAGTGCAATGGCTAGATTTTTTTCCATCGTGAAAATGTTTTGTAATGAAACCTACAAACTGAGAATTTCTCTATTTCTAAAGCTGATCACACATTCCATTAAGTAATCAATTTAGAAACAGTGTTGTTTATTCCTGTTTAGATGTTTAGATGTATGTACTTTAAATGAACCATATAAAAGGCAAGTATACATATTTCTGTCATCCTGTCTGATGCTTCATTAAATATAATTCTACACACTGTAAAATCTTGTTTTGTGAGAAGCACACTCTCAATATTAATTAGCTAAAATATCAAACTAATTCAAGCACCTTATTTCTCCTGCCATAGTTTAGTTTGTTGCTTTTTTTTAGGTTTTTGCTGTATGCTGAGTTGTTTACATTTATTTTGCTGAACCGTGTAAGTTTGGTATTCCATCTCATTTAACACCTATTGTAATCGTTAGAAAGTCATAAAGGCCTTCTGGGCATAAATGTGGTTGGTTAGAATTTGAAAAAAAATAAATCAGTGGCGATAATGTAATATCCTATTTGTGCTTTCAGCAGAAGACTAAATCAAAAATAAAACATTAGAGATCTTTTTAACTTTTAGCATTTCGTTGCGGTCCAAGCTTGAGCTTCTTAAGATTGATTGGTAGTTTTCTTCCTATCCTACATGGGCAGTAAAAATAACCTGAACACTTCCTCGGAGAGACCACACACGACGAGACAAGGCATTTTGTTCACATGTGCACTGCCCAAGTGTGGATTAAGGATGCACAGATGACTTGTGATATTGCATTTATGGTGATGTAAATCTTTTCTGAATTTAAAAACCAGCTGTTTTACCAAAAGTAAGATACCTAAAGAACTTAGAGACCACAAGCCAGAGATATCCTGAGCACACTATAGTCTAAACATATGTTGAACACAATCATTTTTTTATACTGATGTGTAAGCGCAAAAAACACATTTAAGGCTAACAATTAAAAAAGAAAAGCATAGGAACAAGAACAAACACAAAAAACATTAGGATACAGAAAAACAGAAACATCTACACAAGTAATCACGGGACAGACATGTGCATAATGAACAAGGACAAACTCACTTTCGCTTGATATCACCAAATCATGGAAAATAATTCCACAATCCCCACTCTTGGAGGACCCTAAAGTCACCCATGCATGCAGGTTGAAACTGTCTGTGTTTTTACACCTGGTTAAGTGATTTTCCATCTACAGTACATATGCAATAAATGTCAGAGGTCTTACTCTTCAATTCATATGTTTGATGTAGGCATTAAGCCTAAAAGGAGTCAACATAACTGTTTATTCTGAGTATTATCAGGCTCTAAGAAAAACAGCAATGACATGACAAGAGAATGACAGAATGCCATTAAACACACAGACATTTTACATTTACATTTACATTTGCGGCATTTAGCAGACGCCCTTATCCAGAGTGACGTACAAAAGTGCTTTAAATCTCTAGTAGTGAATAAATCTACACTGGTACGCAAGAATACAAACTCAATATAAATATAACTTGAATTCTACAAATTTGGAAAGTGCTAATTTAAGTATTTCAGGAAGAGGTAGGTCTTCAGTCGTCGCTTAAAGATAATCAGGGACTCTGCTGTACGGACATCTAGGGGAAGTTCATTCCACCACCTCGGTGCCAGAACAGAGAAGAGACTTGAATTGTACTTACCTCTCAATCTAAGTGAAGGTGGTACAAGTCGAGCAGTGCTGGAGGATCTCAGACAGCGTGGTGACACAAAGACACCCAACCAATACTGCTGACTTACTGAAAGTTTATCACGATCACATAACTCATCTAAGTCTTAAATGTACAGAGTCATATTTATGTACTTTTCTCCCTTTTTTTACTCTCTAATGGCAAAGTCATATTCTTACATGGATTTTCTTACCACTGCTATGCTGATGACACTCAACTCATTTTCTCCTTCATTATCCTTCCTCGCACTGAATCGTGCTCCATCCGATCTTCTAACACTGCTGGACTAGTCCCACCATGTCTCAGGGTAAGAGGTAGCTATACATCAATACTCTTTTCTGTTCTGGCACAAGGTTGTGGAATAAAATTCCCCCCACAGCATCATTCTTGTGGCCTTCCTCAGATCTGTGCTTTTCAACAATACTGTCTCTGAGCTCGAAGCAGATCCTTTGACTTGGTTTTTGCTCTAATTTGCCTTGTCAGCTGTGAGGCCCCTGATAGAGAGTTGTGTGCCTTCCCAAAGCATGTCCAATCAGTACATTTTTCCACAGGTGGACTCTAATAAGGTGTAGAAACATCGCGGTAATGATTAGGAGAATTGGAAAACACCTGAGCTACTTTTCGAATGGTCTTGCAAAGGATTTGAATACTTATGTACATATGATATTTCAGGATTTTAAATAAAAAAAAATTAAATATAGACATTTCTAGGATTCTGTTTTGACTGTCATTATGAGGTGTAGATTACCAAGGGGGAAAAAATCTATTTGCACGATTGAAACACCTGAGCTACTTTTCGAATGGTCTTGCAAAGGATTTGAATACTTATGTACATCTGATATTTTAGGATTTTAAAAAAAAAAAAAAAAAAAGTATAGACATTTCTAGAATTCTGTTTTGACTGTCATTATGAGGTGTAGATTACCAAGGGGGGAAAAATCTATTTGAACGATTGTAGTCTGCAACATAAAATTGAAAAATAAAATGAAGGTGGTCTGAATGCAGGTTTGCTGAAACAGACTATTCTGAATGTAAGCTCAATCTCATTGATAAGGGACTTCAACTAAGACACTAAATCTCTTTGTAACTTTGTAAACTAACTTTGTTTTTTAAATCAGTTAATTGAGCATTAAAGATATAGGAATATTAGTGTGTGTGTGTTTATTTCATATCATGATTTAGGTGAAGATTCCATGCTAAGAACCAGGGCCTTTTGGCTGGCTATATGAAAAGTTTTACAAATGTTTCTTACATTGTTTTAAATAATGAATGCGAAGATATTATTTCAGTTAAATCGCTTCTAATGCTGATTTCTCATCCAATCATTGCCTATTGTTTTAAATAGGAAAAATGTCATACACTCATCTTTAAATCAGACCTGAAGGCTAAAACTTTTTCTTGTTTGGTAGAACATGCCTTATGTTTTGGATTATTCTTGTTTTCCATGAAAACATTTCATCTTTGACTTTAAAGATATTTTTGTGGAAGATAAATTAAAACTACCTAACTGCCCTAATATGTTGTTTTATTCACTAGTTTGTTTGTTTTTTCAACTTTAATTTAACTGAAAATGGCCTGCTAAGTGGAAAGGAAACCTGCAGCTAATTACCTAAGTAGAAGTAATCAACTTAAAGTATTCTTACACCACATGCCAAGAGAAAACTAATGTGAGCGCTTGTCAGCACTTAATACTGGTAAGTTGGGATTTCCTTTTTTCCAATCTTGGATGGCTGAAGCATTACACATTATCAAGTTTTACTCTACTAAACAACAGCTAATCATTAAGCCCTTCATTAGCTCAGTCATATAAAAAGGGAAAATTTGTTTTGTTTAATTAGAAACTGATTCCTAGTTATCACTTTCCAAATATTTATCCTGAGCTCTTCCACTTGGCTCTAAATGTATACCCCTATCATGTCTTGGTCTGCAATTTTTTCCTCTAACATGGCCAAAATGGCTGGTAATTTTTCCCTAAGAAAAGAAGAAGAATCTTTGGCGTTCCAGAAGTCTTAAGAGCTAAAAGCTTGATGGAGTAATCTGAAAAGAGACATGAGAAACGGGAGGCAGCCAGGAGCAGGACTAAGGTGATTTCTGTAGCGATGAACGCATGGAGAAAGTAGCAACAGTTGCTTTTGGGAGTCTTCAGATTCAAGCATAAACTAATCTGGCTCAGTACTCCGGCAGGGTGTGTGTGCGTGTGTGTGTGTGTGCGTGCGTGCGTTGATGGGCCGAGCATATTTGGGTTTCCTGTGTTGTAATTTGAAAGATACTTTCCAGGGATTCAATAGAGCCAAGCAGGTAAACATAAACATGTGACTATAATGTTGCACCAAATGACAAAAATAAAGAAATGTAATTGCTCTGAGATGGGTTTTGCTCGGATTTTGGAAAAGGTGTGAACACACACACACACACACACACACACACACACACACAGTAAGTAACAAATGGAACTGGTTTCACTGAGCTGTGAGTTTGCAATGCTGATTGTTCATGTGGTGCTGTGTGTCACAATACCTTTCTGAAACTAAATGTAAATAAGAACTTTACTAGTCTTTTTAAAGTGTTATATGTGTGTGTAGTCATTAAGTAGTGCTCAACTAGTCTTGCTGGATCAAACATGAGACTAGTAACAGTTTTGTAGTAACATTCACTTTTATGGCATTTGGCAGATCCCCTTATCTAGAGCAACTTACAATTGAGTAGTTGAGGTTTATGGGCCTTGCTCAGGGGCCCAGCAAGAGCAGATTACTGGTCCTGGGATTTTGAACTGTGACCTTTCGATCCAAAGTCCAATGCCGTATCCACTGAACTACCACCTCCCAGTAAAATCAATAGGGATGAAAACAAAAATAGAGAGAACTCATGTCAGAATCATATTTAATTTCAAAAGTAGAAATGTAGAGGCAAATATCTACTTTGAGAAAGTCAGAAGAATCTACATTTAAATATAGTTAAATATTTAACAGTAAAAAGTAAACAAGTTAACATGATAAAGGGCTTAGCGTGTCTGGCCCTAGCTGATTCTCCCAGCCAATGGTTTTAAATATATCTAGATCCTGGCTCGCTAATAATAATTATATTAATTATTAATTATTTTTGCTTAATCAGTCACACCATGAAGTTATGGGAAAGAGTAGTGGAAGCCAGGCTGAGAGAAGAGGTGACCATCTGTGAGCAACAGTATGGATTCATGCTAAGGAAGAGCACCACAGACGCATTATTTGCTTTGAGAATGTTGATGGAGAAGTATAGAGAAGGTCAGAAGGAGTTGCATTGTGTATTTGTGGATTTAGAGAAGGCGTACGACAGGGTGCCGAGAGAGGAGTTGTGGTATTGTATGAGGAAGTCAGGTGTGTCAGTGAAGTATGTGAGGGTGGTGCAGGACATGTATGAGGACAGTGTGACAGCAGTGAAGTGTGCAGTAGGAACAACAGACTGGTTCAAGGTGGAGGTTGGACTGCATCAAGGATCGGCTCTGAGCCCTTTCCTGTTTGCAGTGGTGATGGACAGATTGATGGACGAGGTCAGACAGGAGTCTCTGTGGACTATGATTTTTGCAGATGATATTGTGATTTGTGGGGAGAGTAGGGAGCAGGTTGAGAAGAGCCTGGAGAGGTGGAGGTACATGCTGGAGAGAAGGGGAATGAAAGTCAGTAGGACTAAAACAGAGTAAATGTGTGTGAATGAGAGGGAGTTCAGTGGAGTTGTGCGGTTGCAGGGAGAAGAGGTGGAGAAGGTGGATGAGTTTAGGTACCTGGGGTCAACAGTGCAGAGTGATGAAGCGTGTGTTAGAGAAGTGAAGAAAAGAGTGCAGGCAGGGTGGAGTGGGTGGAGAAAAGTGACAGGAGTGATTTGTGATTGAAGAGTATCTGCGAGAGTGAAAGGGAAAGTTTATAGGGCTGTGGTGAGACCTGTGATGTTGTATGGATTAGAGACATTGGCATTGAGTAAAAGGCAGGAGGTGGAGCTGGAGGTAGCAGAGCTAAAGATGTTGAGGTTTTCATTGGGAGTGACGACGATGGACAGGATAAGAAATTAGTTTATAAGAGGGACAACGCATTAAGACGTTTTGGAGACAAGGTGATGGAGGCGAGATTGAGATGGTTTGGACATGTGCAGAGGAGGGTCATGGGGTATATCGGTAAAAGAATGCTGAGGATGGAGCCACCAGGAACGGGGAAAAGAGGAAGACCAAGGAGAAGGTTCATGTATGTGGTGAAGGAAGACATGCTGGTAGTTGGTGTGACAGAGGCAGATGTAGAGGACAGGGGGTTGTGGGGACGGATGATCCGCTGTGGCGACCACTAATGGGAGAAGCCGAGAGAAAAAGAAGAAGATGAAGAAGAATTATTTTAAGTCAAGTTAAATAAACGACAAATTTACAAATCAATACAGGCTAATTCATTTTGATTGAATTTTGACTAAAGTTGAATATGCAGTGGTGTGAAAAAGTGTTTGCTCCCTTCCTGATTTCTTATTTGTTTGCATGTTTATCACACTTTAAAGTTTCAGATCATCAAACTCATTTAAATATTAGTAAAAGATAACACAAGTGAAAACAACATGCAGTTTTTAAATAAAGTTTTTTATTACTGAGGAACAACAAAATCCGAAACTACATGGCCCTGTGTGAAAAAGTGTTTGCCCCCTGTAACACACCTGAGTTCAATTTCTTCAGCCACACCCAGGCATGATTACTGCCACACCAGTTCGCAATCAAGAAATCTCTTAAATAGGACCTGCCTGACAAAGTGAAGTAGACCAAAAGATCCTCAAAAGCTAGACAGCATGCCAAGATCCATAGAAATTCAGAAACAAAGAAGAAAGAACTTAATTAAGATCTATGTGTGGAAAAGGTTATAAAGCCATTTCTAAAGCTTTGGGACATTAGTGAACCACAGTGAGAGCCATTATTTATAAATGGCAAAAACCTGGAACAGTGGAGAACCTTCCCAGGAGTGGCAGGCCAACCAAAATGACCCCAAGAGCACATCAACGACTCATACAAGAGGTCACAAAAGACCCCACAACAACATCCAAAGAACCGCAGGCCTCACTTGCTTCAGTTAAGGTCAGCGTTCATGAATCCACTATATGCATGAGACTGGGCAAAAATTGTCTGCATGGCAGAGTTCCAAGTCGAAAACCGCTGCTGAGCAAAAAGAACAGAAAAGCTCATCTCAGTTTTGCCAGAAAACATCTTTATGATTTCCAAGACTTTTGGGAAAATACTCTGTCGACTGACGAGACAAAAGTTTAACTTTTTGGAAGGTGTGTGTCCCATTACGTCTGGCATAAAAGTAACACTGCATTTCAGAAAAAGAACATCATACCAACAGTAAATTATGGTGGTGGTAGTGTGATGGTCTGGGGCTGTTTTGCTGCTTCAGGACCTGGAAGACTTGCTGTGATAAATGGAACCATAAATTCTGCTGTTTACCAAAAAATCCTTGGCTTCTGCAGCAGGACAATGATCCAAAACACACCAGCAAGTCCACCTCTGAATAACTGAAGAAAAACAAAATGAAGACTTTAGAGTGGCCCAGTCAAAGTCCCGACCTGAATACTATTGAGATGCAGTGGCATGACCTTAAAAAGGCGTTTCATGCTCGAAAACCCTCCAATGTGGCTGAATTACAACAATTCCGCATAGATGAATGGACCACAATTCCTCCACAGCGCTGTAACAGACTCATTGCAAGTTATCACAAAGGCTTGATTGCAGTTGTTGCTGCTGAGGGCGGCCCAACCAGTTATTAGGTTTAGGATTGTTTCCCTCAATAATAAAAACCTTCATTTAAAAACTGCATGTTGTGTTCACTTGTGTTCACTTTTACTAATATTTAAATTAGTTTGATGATCTGAAACATTAAAGTGTGACAAACAGAAATCAGGACCTGTACATCACATCACTGTACATTGATCAGGCATAACATTAAAGGTAGCACCTGGCCAATATTGTGTTGGTTTTTGCTTTTAAAACAGTCCTGATCCGTCAATCATTACCAGCATTAACTTCTTCAGCAATTTTAGCAACAGAAGCCAAATTGTTCTACTGTGGTTTACCACTGTTCCTTCTTTGGACCACTTTTGATAAATATTGACCACTGCAGACCAGAAACACCTCACAAAAGATGCTCTAATCCAGTCGTCTAGACGCCACAATTTGGCCTATTTCAAACTTTCTCAAAACCTTACGCTTGCCCATTTTTCCTGTTTCTAACACGTCAACTATAAAGGCACAAAATATTTACTTGCTGCCCAATACTGTATCTCCCACCCAAAAATAGGTGCCATGAGAACGAGATAATCAGTCATAATGTTATGTCTGGTCAGTGTAATTAGCAGATTCTAGAAGTCCATGTAAATGAAGCCTGATTTAACTCGTCCTACCTATGCAGTGTCAAGCCCAAGGAATGGAAATGTTTAAGGGAATTTGAGAGCACAAAAATTTCAGTCAGTCAGCCTTTTTTTTTTTTTGTGTAAACCACATTTAAAAATAGCAACTGTCGGCCAAAGTGCTGTACAAAGTATTAAATCCAAAGATTCATCATAAGACTTGCTTGTTGTCTGTCACTGCTCTTATTTTTGGTTTGCTTTCACAAGACATTAGATTGGGTTAGAAATATTGTTGCCCACAATATTCCAACACCTTTGTATGTGCGGATGATATCGTCTTATTAGACTTTACAACAGGCTCTGTGTGACTTGTGCATGAAAAGCTGTTGTGATGCTAACTTTTGTCTTGTATGTGAGTGTTAAATGGAAAGTATCTACTCAGTTTATGGAACATGCCAACAGTGGCATCCCAGCAGGAAACAGAATGACTGACTTACATTTCAGTATTTCGGTCCATAAATACGTATCAAATTATTCTCAATAGTGAATTCACTTCATTTCATATTGACTACTGCACCCACATCTTTAGCAAACTGCACAAGCTCAAAACATAATGGTGTCGACTTAACAGCTTTTTTTCATTCCACAATGGTTTACTAAGAAAAAGAACTTTCTAGAGATTTTTCAAGAAAAGCTTGACATCTCAAGGAATTGTCGGCCAAAACAGCTCGAAAGACTTAAGCTTTTTCATTAACGATTTAGACTTTTGCATTTTCTTTCCTATAGAACTTTCACAAAAACACAAAATAATTGTCAAATCCCTAGAAAAACCATAATGCACAAAACCAACACTCTGGGTCATTTTATGAGGTAATATCGAAGCTTCTGCTAGAGATAATGTATGCAGGTGGTGCAGCTGTGGCTACAGTGAAAGGAGATTTTTTGAATTGTGTTAATTGTGTTTTTTGTTTTGGTAATGGCGTTCATTCTCATTATGAAATTTCTCTCTGTGACGCAGCACTCTATTATACTGCACTTCTGTATAATATTGGTGGTTTCTTTAATGGTATTAAGAGATACATTGGTTGAGGTAGGACACTATTGAAGTCCTCAGTGTAAAAGACACGGCCCGCAACTGCAGGCTACTAACACACCCACTTTCAGTAGGCTCTAAAAGGATTCTCCACAAGGGGGAGTGCTTACACAGGTAGCTTGGATTTATGTAATTAAATGTAAACATTAGTATAGCTACTGAAAAATGGCTACTTTTAAATGCATAGGCAGTTATGAGTTATAAGTTAGTGTGTAAATGTATACGTTTGCTGGACATAAATATGACTTATACTATATTGTTTTCTTAAAAACAGATCAGAAGTAAAATATCCTGCAAATAATCAATATTTATTATTAGCTAGAGTCTGCCTAGTTTTGTTTGCTGGAATTTTTTCTTGGCTAGCCAAAAACTATAGAACTTAGTTAGCTGTTAGCGACTTACTTAATCTTACTTCAATAATCTTTTTCAAATGAGATGTTCATGACTTCTAGAGTGGCAAAGGAAATGGCCCGTTTTATATAAGTATTTACTTGCGTCAGAATGTTGAAACTGATGCTCAATTTCCATACTGTCATTCTTTGGCTTATTCATTGTGTTCAGTCAATGGCTGGATGAGAGAAGCAGAAACGTCTGGAATCTGTAATGAGTAATTTGAAGGTCTTATTCAACAACTGTCACAGGTTTTGAGTTTGTATAAGTATTAAATACGAATATTCAATTGCAATAATATGCAAATAAAGTAGAAATATGGCAAAGTACAGTGACAAAACACAATTATGAAAATATTTATCCATGATTTAAATCATACACTGTTGTTTCTTGCCTTCATTTACAAATCACACTTGCTTGCTTATTTATTTCACTTTGCTCAAAGCCTTACTGTTAAGAACAGGACAACTTCCATAAAGCCAACAGACCATTTTCAACCATTTCATTCAAAATCTTCAGTCAATTTCTTTGGATTAGAACAGAAATAAAAAAAGCACTAGGACCTTCTTTATTCTCTGTAAAGATATATATCCTTCAATCCTATTTTCTGGTCGTATGTATTGACTAGAATGATAATTTTGTAGCATTTTAAGAACATTCATCTTAAAAGCATTTCAAGGAGACCGTAGAAAGTAAGAGGGGGAGGAGGAAAAAACGTAGAGAGTCAAGAATGAGAATGGGACCTGACCCTCTTATCCAGTTCAGCGGGACAGCAGTTAATCGCCATTTTCTTATTATACCAGTTCCAAATTTCTATTAAAAGGACAATCAACTCTTTGTTTACTTCAGGTATAAAGGAAGTTGGGGCAGAGCAAAAATGGTAACTGCTGGAGTGACAAGACAGAGGATCTCTGGTGTTTGTTTAACATGAATATATTCAAAGATATTTTAAAAATATAACAATGCAGCAAGGAACCTACTGGACAGTTAAAGAATGTCAGAAAGTGAAACCCACAAAAAAAGGAGCCTTTCAGCACAAGACTTTGGCCTTAAGACTCCATGCATGCCCTTAGTGATTTGGACTGCAGTCTGCAATACGAAAAAAATCTAAAATGTAATCATCATAACCACCACAGTTATTTCAGAGAGGCCAGAACCTCCCGTCACCTTTCATCAACTCCAGCAGCACTGTTCCCATTAAAAAAAAAAAAAAACCTGTTTACTTCCTCTCATAGTTCCACTATGTTCAGCACTGGACAAGAACAAGTTCTGATTCCAGAAATTCCCCCAAGAGACATGGTCCACAGTTTCAGTCTGTGTGCCGACTG
The DNA here is from genome assembly GCA_024362625.1 of Silurus asotus. NCBI lineage: Eukaryota > Metazoa > Chordata > Actinopteri > Siluriformes > Siluridae > Silurus > Silurus asotus. The sequence goes on along the minus strand of MU551576.1, from coordinate 1,590,945 downwards.
ATTGAAGCCATTCGTGGACTGCGTTCTTCCTTAGAGAAAATCTTTTTCCTGCTAAGGCACACCCTCGGCCAAAAGCCGAGGAGCACACTGAGTTACACAACTCTGACTGTCAGCATTTACCCAAAAGAAAATACGTTTTGATTTATTTGTGAGGATTCGAACTGGGAGAGAAAACAAGCACAATATAGTGATGAATGTTTATTGTACTTTATGTTTAAGTAAAGATACAAAGTGGATGACTTCAAGCTTTTGTGACTTCTTCCTCGTCGTCTTCTTGCTGCATTTGCTCGATAAGTTTCTGTCGCTCGGCCGCCTGCCTCATGCGCATTAACACCAGGCTCTCGTAATCCCGTTCAGTGCTCAAAGAGTTCTGCACAAAAAAAGAGATGCATACAAGATGTAAACATTCATTATACAGTTATTACTATTAACATTTTTATAGGTGTCTGGTCCTAAAGCATTTCTGGTGGCGCCATTTTCAAAGCACAGAGCTGTCAAAATAAAATGACTAACAGAAGAGTTCATATATATTTAAAAGCTAAAAATAGAGTCCTTACATCAAACATTGAGGCGACAATTTTTCTTTCAGAACATTAACGGCTTTTCCTGAGGGACCATATCCAGACGTGTAGCACGATCTGGATAAGACGGAGTGCGCTACGTGAGAGGAGCGGTAAAGACTTATCGTCTGGATGCATTCCTAGCATAAAAGTTGGAAACATTTAGTGATACGATGTGTGAATAATGTTTGTCTTGTGTTTGGTGAGTGCTGGAACAAGTTAAAGGTAACCCGTGGAGGTTATTGGAGCGCATTGCACTTTCATGGCTGGTTAAGTCTGTATGTCTACGCTAATGATAAAGCACATTGCTAACTGTATTCTTTTACATTTTCGGGAATAAAATTTAAGGTCATGAATGATGTGCTTGAACAAAAAAAAAAAAGATCTGGAAGATAATACCCTAAGAACTGTAATTTGAAATCGTGGGAGTTGTGAGAGAGAGAGAGAGAGAGAGAGAGAGAGAGAGAGAGGAGACGCACTGTTTAATCTGACATGGATAATGTATGAGTTTCACATCCCGATGTTTATTAAACCAGATGTTGGGATCTCCTGCACTCCTTGTCGAGGTCCGAATTGCAGAGGTGAGAAACCAATCGACAGAACAAAGCCAAGAACCCACGAACTCACGTGCAGGGTAAGAACATCAGTCCATTTAAAAATCCTTTACAAAATTAACTGTTGTGTTCCATCAGAATTTATTTCATACGCATTCATTTTTACGTATTTCAAACCCAAGATAAACATCATTCACATTGTATCAACAAATGATTCCATCTTTTATGCTAGGAAGTAATCGTAGGCATCCAGACTATGATAAGCTTCTCTCCTGTAGACTCACTCGCGGTCTTAACCAGATAATGATACACGTCTGGATATGGTACCTCAGGAAAACGTTTAATGTTCAGAAAGAAACATTTTCGCCTCAAACGTCGGGTGTAAGGACTCCTGTAATTTCTGTTATCATCCATTTTTGGCTTTTATAAATATCTTAACTTGTATTTATTTCATTTTTTTGACAGCTCCGTGCTTTAAAAATGGCGTCACCGGAAATGCTCTAGGACCAGATATGCGAAGTATCGTCTCAATGCGTTTGATATTGTTTACATCCTTAAAATGGTCTACAGTAGTTCACTCAAGATTTACCACTCCAACCCATGTAAGCTATCTTCATGGAGTTGCCTTTGTGCACAGGGGAATTGTCTTGTTGGAACAGGTATAGGTCTCCTAGTTCAAGTGAAGGGAAAATTCAATGCTACCTACTTTGTGGTATCAGGTTGCACATATGCCTGAGAAAAAAAAAAAAAGTCGTGTTGCCCCAATAATTCTGTCCATATAGTGTAACATGGTTTGTGCTCAAACATTTGGATATGCTGTGCAGTAAAAAAGAAAATAAAAAAAAAGTTTTTTTTAAGTAGTATTCTATTTTTAAGATTATTGACACCCTTACATTTACAAGGTTAGAATTTTTTTTTCTCAAATATTTGAAGTTTAGGGATTTAAGTCCTTATGTAGTAGCACATGGACCACACTTTTCCACTTAGCCCATTATAAATATTTAAATCCACAGACTGAGAAAAGTTGTTTTTGTGTTGCAGCATCTGTTTCTATGTGGAATCCGTTATCACTTATGGCTCAGACTTTACCACTTGCAGACTGAACCAGGTTTTGAGCTAAAATATTGTAGGACCAAATGTATAATGCCATTTCTGTTTACTAAATCCCCCTGGATCACCAGCTACGAAGTTCACAGCATCAATGATCTACCACTATATATTATGGTGGTGTAAAAAAAAGTTCAATAAAAAAAAGCTGATGTGCACCAAAGTCCATTAAAATTACACCTGATAAAGATAAATACCATACATAACAAAAGGTAATATATCATAATTAATAATAATGTATTTTTTGGTGTCCATTTTCTGACGGAATATTAAATTGTTAATAAAATACATTTCATAAATAAATAACCTTATCGGGAATAAAGTGCTTAGTATTAAAAAAAAATGTTTTGACAGAGAAAGGTTAGAAATGACAGTGTAGAATATTTAATTTTTAAACATACTGCACATCTTTGCCCTTTTTTAATAGAAACTACCAGTAATTCAGATATGCACTGGATCATATCAAGGAAGGAAAAGACAAAAAGAGAGAAAACACCAAAGATTTTCAAAATGTGTTTTACATTTAAATCACCAAAGTTGTGTCTAGTCAACAAAAGAGTGAAGTTTTAGTGCATAGGCTTATGTTCGTGTGTGTGTGTGTGTGAGTGTGTGTGTTTGGAAAAGAGGAAAAGAGCATGACAGTATACAATATGTGTTGTTAGGTAAAACATCTGTAAGATGCAGTTGTGGTCACCAGTATTTACCCAAGTGATGTGCAAATGGATCTAGGAAATAAAAAAGGGGGAGAAAAGAAATGATGTGTGAGTGCATGCAGGAGAGAGCTGCCATTAGCATTCCTGTTGTGTGAGCTCAAGCCTCATGTCCACCTCCTAACCACCAAACATCACGCAAGCTCAATTAAGTACATAAACAAATGCTGCATCTTCAATTAAAGCAAACAAAAACAACTCTGCCAGGCTGGATTTTTCATCACCAGTTGTTGTAAAGCTCCACTGCACCCTCTCATGGACAACTGCAGATTCCTATTACTATTAGTGTATATACTACAGGTGTGTGTGTGTGTGTGTGTGTGTGTGTGTGTGTAGGGGTACCCTAAAGGCCTGAGACATTTTCCTGTGTTGACCAAACCTGAACAGACAAATTCCAGCAGTTAGAGAATCAAGAGCAGAAGCTGAATAAGTGCATTTATGCGATTTTCCAGTCTGTTAATAATGTGAAACCAACGCAATGCATAAACTTACAGAGATGCTGAATGACGACACTAACAATATCTACCTAAAACAGGACAGCTGAAAACTATAAAAGGACATGGATGACAGTGGAACCTGATTTATGGTCTTCTGCTGTCGAACGTCCTGGTTGGAGATTCTTTTCTTCTCAATACAGTTGTAAAGCGTAGTTGTTTGGGTTTCTGCAGCATTCTAGACTTCTGTGTGTAAACTGAATTAAATGAGCATGTGTACAGGTGTTGATAAAAGAAAAAGTGGTCAATGTATACCAAACATTAAGAAATCTTCAGCAAGAATTGAACACTTGTAAATGGCATAGCTGACTTCATCAGGTCATGTGATCATAAAAGTTTTAAGCAGCAGTGATGTCAGTAAACAGCCCCTGGGGCTTTGGCCTGTTATACACCAGATGGCTGGTTGACGGTGGGATGAGCTGAGAGACTGATCATACTCATGAGCTTAAGTGCCGTCACAGGTGTGATGAGCGTGTTTGGCTCCAGGCCGTCTGTGCACATATACGTTCTGACAGTACAATGTGTGCATACAGGGCCGTCTCAAGTGGCTCCGTATGGAGAAGCTTTGCTTGAAAAAGTTCTATGTCAGGGAAAAAAACGCACAGTAAGGGTAAAAATACTCTTCATTTAGACCCATGTGTCTGGCTGAGTCATAGGTTGTTTAGATTAATGACAAAGCAGGGTATGGCGCCATCTCAGAAAAACCACACAGATGAGCACACACTATTATTAATGATTCTTATTTCCAGAAAGCGGCACGAGTCATACTCGGATTAGGTGTTTATTAAAGAATGGACTAGAACTGATCAGCCCAGTCCTCTCCTTCATTTAATTTGTGCATAGTGTGGGCATTGGGTAAATGTCCACAGAAGCAGGGATTTATCTGTCAGTTTGACCTTTTGGGACCCTCTGGCTGGACTCCAATAGGAAAGCTGCCATATTTCTTTTTAGAGAAAAACTCCAGCTTTTTATTCAGAGATCAACAAACCAAAAAGTTAGACTTGGATATTTAAATTAATCATTAGGTATAGGAAGAGGATTAATGGTAATTAAAGGCCAGTAAAACACATAGGTAAATGTATGTGTGTCTGCTAGAGAGTGAGAGAGCATGAGGGAGAGATTATTTGCTTAAAAAATACCTAGAAACCATGATTTCTGGTCAAAGAGCAATGACTCATGAAAGTACCAGAATGCTGTTAATAGACGGACATAATTCAGTATTTTTGCATCAACAGGGAATTGGCTTATCTTGTTCCTCTCAAGTAAAAAACATTTCTTTGAGACATTGTGTTAAAATAATGTTGCTTAACAGCCGGGCTAACATTAGCTCAACAAAGCTAAGGCATCTGAGTTGGTTCTCAAAGTTGACAGGGAAGAGATGCTACCAGAATCTATTATGGGAAGAAGGCAAATTCGCAGTGGCAGTGTAATAATCTGGGCAATGTTTTGCTGAAAAACCTTTGGTCCTGACATTCAAGTGTATGTCCCTTTGACACTTACTACCTCCGTGAACGTTTCAGAACAAGTACACTACTTCATGGCAACAATTATTCCCCAAATGTAGTGTGGATTTTGACCCCTGGCACACTGCAAAAACAGTTCAGGTACGGTTTGAGAAACATGAGAAAGAGTTCAGTGTGTTGACTTGGCCTCCATAACTTACTTAACTCGCTTAACTTACTTACCTTTAACAAATAAATACATTTCGCTAAAACCTAAAACAAAATGATTTGATTTACCTTATAGTAAACTAAAGGTTTATGCATAGATACATTTATTGCATGTTTGGTAAGGAATCAATTTCATCGAATGCAGCAGTAAAAACATTTTTTATTTTTTTTTTTAGTTCTCATTGTTTCTGTGTCGGTGGGCTGTGTCTGATTTGATTAATTACAGCCAAAAAACTTGATCATTAAGGGAGATTGATATGTACACAAGAAACTTTTGCCTGAACCTCTTTAAAAACTTAAACAAACACCAGATCCAAGCTGCTGTGTGCCTGTGAACAGCATGTTCCCAGAAGAAATGAAAACTTTATGAAAGGAGAAAGAGCCAGAGTATAAAGCAGGCCTCTAACAGCTTATATATAAAATTATACCCATCACTGGTTTAAAATACAACTTCCTAATATCGTTTGTGTGTGTGTGTGTGTGTGTGTGTGTGTGTGTTTGCAGAAGGACAACTTCCTCCACTTTGTTGAAGAACAAAGCCAGAGACCCAAGCATAGTGGCATTTTTCACATCTTAAATGTAGTTAATAATTACTTTTTTTTTTCTTAATTGGAGGTGCATGAATAATTGTATTCTTAAATCAATACAGCCAAAATTATTTTTGTGACTAAGGACTCAAAACATTTCTAACAGATTTTGCTTAAGGTGGAACTATTGCTGGTGGTAAAACTATTACTTGAGATGCAATTGGAATGGAATGCAAAGGGTTCTCTACACGAATTTTACTGGTGTAATAATTTAAGATATAGATATTTTATAAATGTATAAAATAGTTATACAAAGAGTATAATTTTTGGAAAAGAAATTCATAAAATATTATTAAGATGTATAAGCAATGGACATACATATTCCCTCACTATGTAATAGTTACATTACATATAACTTTGTAACTTTTATTTTGTAAGTTCTCTACTATAAAAGCCCTCGTTTCAGGAATAGTTTTTGGGATTCTTTTTTCTAAATCTCTTTTATACCTTGACACAAAGAGTTATGTATTTCTGTCCATAAAAGCTATAATGAAAGCAAAGCTTGTGAAAACTGTCAGTCGAATAGCCAGCATACTATTTGCAGCATTAAATAAACAAAAGAGATTCAAAGTACAAACAAAAATTACAAACAATTTAAATAAAATAAATAAAATATAATAAATACAATTTAACAAAGTCATACCCAGTCTGAAACTTTTGCAGCTTTCAGGCCAGTATCAGGTATCATGTAGAGACTTATTGATTAATACATATAATAATACAAATACACAATCTGAGCTGTTTGGGTCAAAGGTAAAAGCTGTTTGTGTCTATCTAGTAAACTAGAATAAAAGCTAGCTAAAAAACGTGTATAAATTTCTAGTTATAATAAGTTTCCTATTTAGGATAAAATAAGATGTACCTTAAAAATAAGATGTACCTTTATCCAGAGAATTTTCTCTGTTACAACAAGTAGTTACGCTATCAGACATATTGAAACACAGGTAATATTGCACGGTTTTAAATTATTGTTATTGCACGTTTTGCTTTAATAATAATAATAAAAATAATAATAATAATAATATAAAAATACATGATGCTTTACAACATGCTGCAGGTACAGAGGATCTTATATGGCTATCTACACAGCTGCTAAATTACATTTCTCAAAAGAATTTTCTATAGCATAAATGTGTACCTTAGTACTATATGGACAAATGTATTGGGACACCTGACTTTCCCAACTATATGTGTTTTTTATGTTGTTTTTTTAATCCCCAAAACTGTTATCGCAAAACTGAAGGCACACAGTTGTGTAGAATGTCTTTGGCCATCACCAAACACCCACTCCAAAATCTAGTGGAACATCTTTGCAGAGGAGTGGAGGGAATTATAAGAGCAAATTGGAACTAGAAGTGCAATAAGATGCTCAAATAGCGCATACCATCCTTGTGACCAGGTGTCCGCAAACTTTTGCCAATATAACGTATGTGAAAAGTCAATGGGTTAACTGGAATAAAAGTTTTTAATCCTGTAAAGATTGCTCTTGAATAGACAAAAGCAAAATCAGATCTATTTCCAGCATTGTAATGCAGAACAACCCTCAGTCATGAAAACATTAAGGGAAACCAGTGAACAATAGGACACAATGTAGCTGAAAATTTGTATTTTTAGCCCAACAATGGATGTGGTGTTTGCCATGAAGGTACGAGGCAATTAGCACTATTGTCAGCATAAAGTGAAATCTGTTTCAAAATGTGCAAACTGTTTTATCAACGTGATTACAAATCCTTCCCAGAATGCGAAAGCTTAAGTTTAAAAAACGACATCTAATAATGAGAATCAATTCTTTGCCAATACCAACAAGCAGGTAAATATATTTACTTAGCCACATTTTGTAGCACAAACTTTAGTAGCACTCGAAAGTGTTTTTTTATGCATTTAGCTTTACAGTGTGGCGAGAAAATCTAGTTTGAGACGTCTATACTCGGGACCATATGTAAGTTTATAAAGGCTATAAATTCTGCTTTATATCATCCTGACATGCCCGGCAATGACATGTAAATACTGTAGGAACTGTCTTTGTGGAGCTATGTTTTATTTCTCAGTTTTACTTCCCAATTACAGGAAGTGTAAACAACTTATATATGTGACATTCATCTGGACAAATATGAGATTCGGCTGGACAATAATTCATGATATTACAGATGGCAAAAAAAAAACAAAAAACAAGATCTCTTCTAGCAAGATTTGTGAACACATCAATAAGAAGGCAGACAAATGTAGACAAAGCAGTAACTGTTTTGTCTTGTGTTTATTGACAAAGCCATTACAACCAAATCCACAAGAAGCACAGAAATGAATATACACACAATAAAAGCAAGTTTAGAACGCAAATCCTGCCCAGAATTGGATCTGAAAAATCCTTTTCCCAAGCAACTAGGATTAGGCATCCCAGGGGTTGAGAAAAAGCCGTACCAAATACTAAAGAAACCAACAATGGCCTGAACTTGGTTAAAAGTCTCAGTGAACAATTCATCCTCCTCCTAACTAAAGGCCAGAATAATCAAATCTGACTCCAAGAAACATACCAAGGAGAACAGGAAAACAGTTCTAACTGTATTTCTCATAAAGAACCAAGCTTGGTGTGTTACAAAGACTTCCGATATCTTGACTATTTTGGCAACAAAATCTTGATTATCCTCAGCATGAAACACAGGGAGAAGGTAATGAAAGTATGGATGGGTGCAGAAAGTTAAACAAGAGCTGTTAAAATCTGCAGTTGCGCTTAGTGGCTAAATGCTTTAGTGAGAGCCGATGTTGTTTGGGTTGCATGAGTGATTGCATCTGTAGAAAAAGACTCGAATCATTTGATGAAGACAAGGGAAGAATAAATGTTTACTGCACAAGTATGAAAGCACTTTTCATTTCAGCTTTCACACTCCAGAAGGCGCCGGTCAAGAAAAATTGGAGCGTTTCCTGGAACAGCATATGTCCAACAGAAGGACTACTTCCTGTCAAGTTCAAGTATTGATATGAACCATTTTTCTTAACAATAAATTTTCTCAACAATGCAGTATCTGTCTCAGACAGAGGACATACTAGAGTCATTAAATGAGCGGAAGCATGAGCAGTGTTTGACAAGGAAATGAAATGTCTGGCTCAATATTAATGATGGAACAGGCTCTCCAATTGCAGACATAAGAGTCACTGCTTATTTTCACTGGTCTTTTATTGAATTTTTACAGGCATTGCATATTTCATAGTTGGTACTATTAACCAGAATGGTCTCAACCGGAACAGATTAAAATATCTGCAACAATTTCCTTAAATACACAGAATAAAACCAGGTTATACGTATATACAGGTAGTCTACTTCTTATCAAGTGTCAAAATTATTAGTACATATCATTTGTGATGACCTTTTAATTTGTGTCTGAATAATCCACTGGAGTGGAAAAATCAATGCAAGTGGTTCCAATGTACTACAAAATACAATTAATCAAGAAGCGTTCTTCAGGTGATTTTGAACAATATTGTTTTACAGAGCTCTTCACCACCATCTTCCTTCTACCTCTGTGAGGAAGACTTTTAGTCTGATAAAGTAACTGACTCTTACCTACATAATATCCTGAATTAGTCATTTGGAAAATGTTTTAAAAGGTAAGCAGCTTCATGTCTCTGAGCTGAGGTCACTGATATTACAAACACATGGCTATATTGCTTAAGCTTGAATTGATTAGGTACTGATTAGTACTCTATCGTACTATTAATTGGATTGTTTCTATGTTTGTACTATAGATTTAAGTAAAAAAGCAGAAGAAGAAAAAATAGGAAACTTAGATACAATTGCATTACTTATAAGTAGATTACAGAGTAATGATTTATGTATGTTTATTTATAAATATTATGAAATTCTATATATGTTTTAATATATTTTTCATAATCAGTACTTTGGACTGTTTAAATATTGAAGGTTCGCTTAGATAGGTAATCCCAAATGCAGAAGTTTCCTAAATTCCTATTTCCAACACATTAAAAGTGTTAGTTTTCATTCTACTACTGTTGTATAATTTGAGTAATTGACACACTACAAGGTCAAGTACAAACAGAATATACAATGAAGTGAGTTTACACTGCGTGGGTGTGGGAGCTGAAACCAGTTCTTCTTTGGAAATGCTGCTTGTGCAACTGCCGCCAGCCTATACATGTCCCAGACAACGAATGCCTTTATTCCAAATCTGTGTGCATACTTTTTCAATCAGGAAACATCTCAAGGAACGCATGCATAATACTGGAACACTACAGAGATGTACAATGGTAGAGACATTTCTTGTCACATCACTCTCAACTCGGTGAGTAAAATAGTTTTACAAGTGTTTAAATAAACACAAACAGGGAGGAATAGAGCACTAAGGTAACTGACAGCAAGATACATGTTTGTGGATTGACATTGTACTTCAGGGTGATGTCAGCAGAGATTAAATAGATTCTGATATGGTGCTTCTGGGAAAAAAAAAAAATCACTCCACCTGTTCAGACAAACACGCCTTCTATTCAGAAACAAAACTGTGTAACACAATACTATCAACTGTCACACCTGATTTTGAACCTTAGTACTCTCTAGCTAGAAAGGACTATGGACCGTGGAGGTCTGAATTTCCAGCTGAAGATTTGAACCTGCATTTTAGATTTAGATCAAGGTAAGGAAATATGTTCTTTCTCTTAACACACTCAGTGGCTGCTATTTGACTTACTAAGTAGTCTACATACAAAGAAGAGTTGTGTTAATGTCCTTTTATAGATTAGTGTGTAAATCTGGAAAAGTCAGCAAAGTCAGTTCTGGAACAAAAAACTCTATAATAAAATCATTTGTAATTCTCACTGATATATGACAGAAAAGAATCACTGATATATGCTAGCCATGATAATACTAATAATGGTAACAGGATTTGTTTCCCAGAACAAATATGTGCCTCATCCTGGTAAACTGACAATCATGTGAGTAGGTGTTGGGGGAAAGGACCCAGCTCATGAACGGCGTTCAAAATGATAGACAGCCCAAATGAACTGCTGTAAACTGTGACTAGGGATACTGGGGTTCATGTGGCTAATTTAAAAAAAGAGAATAAAAAGCAACATTTCCCAAAAGTGAAAAAGGCTACAGGAAAGAAGTAGAAGAGTGGGAACAGGAGTATTTTCATAGTGGTTGTGAGGTGTCTTGGCAAAGATTTGTTGGTTCAGGCCCACATTCATTTTGTATTGGCAGATGAACTCTCCTTCATTTAAACAAGCCACTTCTGTCCCTCCCTTATTCTTACATGGTTAAAAAGGAATGCTGTTATGTCCATGTTCCCTCATCTCCTGCTGATACTAAAGTGATGATAAAATGTTTATTGGCCAAGAAAACATGTTTGCTCTAGTACTATACACATTTATGCAGTGAGTGTTTTAAGTCACGAGAACGGATCTAAAGTGTGTGAATCTGCAGGAGGTCTTTAGTGGATAAAATCCCAAGTCCAAGTCTGGTCAACCAGTGCATAGTATTTTTGCCTGTGACTTGATTGAAAAGTGTCTTACTCAAGAGCTTCTTAAGGAAAAACAAACTACCAGCTTTCCGATTATTTTAGCAGCTTTCTCTATAACACAATTGATTCAGATTGTAAATGATTGGATTTAAAGGCCGGACAAGTTGCATCTGTTACACATGAAGATATCTAACAGGTCTAATCATTTACACTCATATCACATTTTAACTCACATTTTAACTTATTTAGATAATGCAATTTTCCTTACTCTTATACTGGATAAATGTGTTTATATGTTTAAAGCTCTACACCAGATTCAGCCATTAAGTAAATGTGTCCCTGTTCACTGACATTGACTATGCTAAATTTGTCTTTGCTTTATATGATTTATTTCTTTTAGAAGAGCATTCCATGATGTGCCATCCATAAAAATTATTGCCTTACTTTAATCTTCAAAAACTGGAACCTATATTTCGACCAAATTTCCTGGAATGCCCCTAAGGACAACATTACAAGGAAAGCTACCTTCAGGAAGGTGGCCAAGGAGATCATCAAAGCGAAAAGTTATGTCCATCAACATGATCAGTCTTCCACTAGCAGATTTTAGACACCTCACCCATGTTGATCCAGATGAGAATGTGGGCAGCTTTGGGGACCTCTCCTTCCTAAAGCAGGGCCACGGGTTATTGCTGCAAAGCTCTCAGAGTGAGCAGAACCTGCTCCAGGCCTGCTTGCCTCCTCCAAAGCCTCCTCGCCTCAACCTGGATGAAACAGAGCTGGGCCAGGACACTGATGACTGGGAGTTCCAATACCAGCCTTCAACTGAGAGATGCAAAAAAAGTAACTCTCTGCCACTTCTGGACACTGAGGAGGTGGAGGAAGAAGTTTACGAACTGCATCAAAAAGAGGCTCCGATCAGTAAAAGCGCTGGCAGGGGAAGCCTCAGCTCAGAAAGGGATTCAACACAGACTGGGCCGGAGGAATTCCCTCCAGATGAAATGGACATAACTTTTAATCTAGACTTGGGGCCTTCCATATTGGATGATGTACTAAAGGTTATGGACAAATTCCACCAGTAAAGAAAAGAAATGTGCCATGTGATCTGTTATATATTAATGGAACACCTTTTGTATGGACTTCCTGGTCTTACTAGAAAAACCTAAGATGAGTGGTGAAGGAACTTTAAATAGAGATCAAATAGAATTCAACTTTCTATATAAATATAAAATTATATATTAATATTCAGGGACACACATATTCTAACAAAGTTTCAAATGTTCTAAAATACAGCTACTCATCAAGCAACTTAGCAGTTATAATTAGTATTGTATATAACTATTATATTATAATGTATTAATATGACATGAAAGACAAGGCTTCCTTGTTCTTTATTCCACAATAATAATGAATCATATTTGTTTTTGATAACTTGGATTTTGATGTGTTATAAAAGGATTAACAAAATGATCCAGTTGAACCTTTCAGTGTTTTAGAGAAGTAGACCAGTAATCCGACCAAATTCAACAGCACAGACTGCACCTAAAATCTCTCGTCAATGGGAAATGGTATCCATGTGATCTAGAATTATAGCTGCATCACCCAATATTGTTAACACATTTGAAATAAGTAGAACTGGCTAAAGTACAACACCACAAAGATTAAGCAATTATACCACCATAAACTCTCAAGATTTAAAAACACAAGAAAGCTTCTTTTTAATCACTTTCAAATCTCCAGTCTCTTCATCACAAACAAAATGTTACAGTAGCCTCCCTCTTTCTCAGCCCCATTTCTTTATGGATCCTCCTGTATGCTTCTCTTAATCTGATTTATTACGAGACAACAGTGGAATTATTGTTTCAATGTATTTTCAGTGTATAAGATAGGTGACCAAGAATCTGATCACTCTGGTTAATATCTGATTGATCCCAGAAGCTTCCTGCGTGACCAGAATGACCTTTGTCTACTCTAATACCAAGGCTTTTCTCCTCTTCAACATGATTAAAAAGCGATATTATGATTCATTGTTACAATCTCAGAATAAAGGAAAATACACTACATGTAAAAAGCCTTGATTCCTAATAAAGCACTCAAAATTCATCTAAAAGACATGAACATTTACAGAGTAGTACAGAATATCATAAAAGCTAAGCTATAGGTAAAACCAAAATATAAACCAATTATAAACAAAAATATTACAATAACCTCAGAGAAAGTAGAAATCATCTCACCTATAACATGTACTATAACAGCACATCATAATCATTTACGGCATTTAGCATTTTTTTATGATTACAATAAAAGAAATGTCAAAATTCATCTGATTATAAGCTTGCATGAAGCCAAGTGTCCAAATCTCACACAGCCGATGTAAAAAGAAACGGACAATAATTAGACAACAAATTACCACAGGGCTACAGAACAAGCCAGACGTCTGCAAGGTACCCTGACATCTGGTACCACTTTCCTTTCCAAATTCCAGGCCACTATCACCCTGAATACCAAAAACCTGCCATCTCACAGTGTAATGAAAAAATATACACTTCTTCCTTTGAGTTTGAACAAAAGCATGCCCAAAATTTTGTTTCGATAACAGAGACATTCCTTTGCTTATTGTAACAGCAGCTGGCAGCCTGAAACAATGCTCCTGAAAGCATGCAAACATCATTTACTGGTATTTCTTTCCCAGTATGAATAATTCTTCTAGATCTATGACAAACTACAATTCTGATGAGCTACCTGACTGACAAATCATCACTACTTTAATTCCGCAACACCACAGCAATACATAACATCCTTAACTCATGCTAATATCAATGTCCACGCTACTATACAAGACATTTCTCAGAAATCTGATTTATTTTAGATGACCAGCTAAAAGAAGTGTGTCTACCTACTGCTGCCAAAACCAAAGTCCAAAACCAGACAAATATCTACAGAATAATGCACTTCTTTCAGTGGCTTATAGACACAGCTAGGGGGAAAAAATCAGCATACTAGACACATCTGGTTAATGTTTTGTCTGATGGGAACTATAATACCTCTGACAGGAAAAGTATATTTAAAAAAATAAAAATTTAAAAATGTAAAAAACAGTTTCAAGCTAGAATGTATTGCAATGACAGACACAACATTGAGATGATTTACACTTTGAAATATTGCATTGGAAAACCTTTCTCGGAAAACAAAAATGAATAAAGAATTCTGTAAAAGCTCAAACATACAGTATTCCTTTTGGAATGACTAACCACTGTGTGTTATATGCATCGCTGCACATGTCCCAGACAATAGAAGGTTACTGAAATTACTGTCTCCCTGTTGAAAAGAGAACAATGCATGCCAGACAAGTTATAAAACTATCCTTTCTTTAAAACTAGCAATTTTTTCCTCTTAGGCCAAAAAAACATGCCATCATATCTACAGCTGCCAAGATGAAAAGCACAACTCCTAAAAAATAAATGATTAGGTACATATTTAACAGGCTGCCTAATATTCACTTCTGATGAACACATTCACTTCTAATGAAATGACTGTGATATGTCCCACAAAGCAGAAACATCTTTAATCATGGATAGCATTAGGAACATCTTGCACTCAGAAAAGACCAAACCTGGGTACCAAAACATAAAATAAAATTTCCAAGGTCTCCTTGGGATGCGAAATTCATGAGGTTTTTAAAAAATCCCAATACCTCTGCTCTACAATTACAGCTGGCGTGAGAAGGCGAGGGAGCACAAGCATTGTGGGATACAGAGCAGGCCCGGCAAACCTCCAAGACTGTCAAGGATAACCTTGACCACAATGCTTGACAGCATTAGTAATGTTCACCTCCACAACTGCAGACTAACATGAAAATCGTAGCATTATAATGATGTTTTCCTTTACTAGCCTGGGAACTCGCAACGATATAGTAACTGGCTTTCAATAACAGTAGTAAATATTATTTCTGCAAATCCCCTGAAAAACAATTGCTCAAATACATTTTTAAAGTTCAGAAGAAATCATATGTGAAGGGAAAAACGTAAAAAAAAAAAAAAAAAAGCAGGGTGTTACAGGAATTAATCTTATCACATTTAGTAACATAGATATGTAAGTCAAGAGTGGAAGCTGATGTCTTATAATAAATGTAAATGGTGGATAGATGTACTTTAAAAGTATGAGCCAAAGAGGAATGTTTAGGTTTAAACTTTTCCCTTGGGAGGGGGGTGGGATAAAGCAGCCTCTCGTGCCAATCGTCCATTATGTATACAGCTAGCTGCTCCTGCACTTCTCACGTTCCGCCTGCCGGGTCAGACCTTAATGAGGGACAGCCCAGGGGGCCGCCAAAGCTGCTAGACGTGCACAGAGTGTGCCTTCCAAAGGAAACAAACCCAAATTCCCTTTCTCTAAACACATTGTCCGGGAGCCCCGCGATGAGCACGCGAGTGCGCCAAACATATTTGCCCACTGATGCAAATATAGAATGTCAAACGTTTACATATTTCTTTTCGAGAAGTGGGAGTTTAGATCACGTTATTTAGATTGGAGGCCGAGCCTGCAGCATGGGCATTTTTAGGAAAGCTAAGCTACCATGGGGCGTATGGAAGCAGAGGCAGTTGTACACAAAAAGCAAAAGGAGCATGCAAGAAACTGCTTATACTGTAGTTACTATACCTGTGATGGAGTAAATGTTACAGCTGTAGAGTTATTGGGTGCCACTGGAGCAGCGGTCTCAGGTTGTCCCTCGAGCCAGGCAATTTTTAAAGGGGTTTCTGCCAAGCCACTCTCATTTTGGCATGCCAGTTCCTGAATGCAGATACAAAAAGAACACATTAAATCTCATTAACAGCTGTGAAGGAGTTTCACAAATGAACAGATGTGGTCAGAATGCGGGGCTTGAATGAGTCGCTTGGGCTCGAGATAATGAATAACCCGTGTTTTATAATAGACACACGTTCATCTAAAGTCTATATATTGCATCACTTAGAATTTTCCCTATTCCTAAAATCCTTTCCATCACCAATTGCAGAAATCTCAGAGCACAAACAGTTTGCAATTTCATTATAATAATTAGCTTTTTTAGATTAAATTAGTTTCATTGACATTTCATTTCATTTGCCAACAGTTTATTCACAATCACATTAATACCGAAATCTTGTTTGTCGTCCTGCAAATCGCTGAAACAACTCGAATGTAACTCATTGCAACTGTGTCATAAAGCTTAAAAAAATCACTGTGTATACTAGAAATACTTTTCATATAATACTAATAATTGTGTTATGATGAAGGCTTCCTTTAAACTGTATACATACATTAAAGAAAACACAAAACTTTCATCACTGTCAAAGTATTCATAAGCTTACATTGTTCTTTATTTGTGTTGTCATCACTGTCCAAGTCACAGCATAGTGATTTAATGTCTATGTGCACAGTACAAAAAGTGTGTTTCCTGAACTTGCGCTAGCCCCACGCCTCCATTCTGCCCTGGGACCACTAAAAGCCACACACCAAGAGTCTGTTCTAAAAGCATGGCGGCCATGTACTTTAGGGGAAGCAACCACACACGCAGGCAGAGCCCACAACAGTCCGATTTCCAGCATGAAGTCAGACAGATCATGACAATAAGTAAAACTCTGGTCCCTATTAAAAACACCAGACTGTTCCTTTACAGCATCAGTCGCATAATCTATACACACAAACTATAAATCCATTCAGCCATAAATGTCACATTCAGGCAGAGAAATATCCATAAGAGACTTTGATATACATTTCAAATAAACCCTGGGATTATGCAATTTAAATTAATGAGGATAGAAGTGGGTAGCTAACAATAAATCTCTCGAACAATGTTTTGCTGTTAAGCAACATTTTGCTTTCAGAGTGCTACAAGAGAACAGACAGTAGAACATGTTTAAAAAAAGAATGTAATTTTCTCTCGTTTCTTTCACTTAGATGACACTCAAGTGTGATAGCAGTCAAAGTATGTGACTACTCAGCCAGTTCTCCATTCAGCAATTAATATACACACATGCACAGCTAATTTAATAAATCTGAACTAATAGGTTGCACATCAAGATTACAAAGAAGTAAACAATAAGCAAAAGGAAATTGACGTGCTATTAGAACTTCAATCGAATTTTATTTCGATTCATTTAAATAGCGCTTTTAACAACTGATATGGTCACAAAGCAGCTTCAGAGAAATCCAGATAGAGATTTGTTCCTAATGAGCAAGCCAAAGGTGATGGTGGAGAGGAAAAATTCCCTAAGACAACATAAAGATCAATTGTTGAATGGAACCTATTCCCATCTGTCTGACACACAATAATGCCAAAATATTATTAAAGTTCTCTTTTATAACTGTATACTTTTCAAATCCAACTGTGCCTTCGGAAAAGACGAATCAGTCTGAAAATACTCACCGCTGCTCTTACAGTCGCAAACTCGACCACAGCACTGCCTTTCTTCTTACTCGATACTATAATATTCAAGACATCACCATACTGCAAACAGAAAAGAAGAAATAAAAAACAAAATAGGCCACATCATTTTAACTATGACTGATTAAAAGTGATAGGTTGGTTTTCTGCCAAAAGTAATAAATAATGAATACATAGCAAGTTTAGATATTCTTGACATGAATGTTTCATAATTTCACATCCTTATTAAAGCTTATAATATTTCAGCTTGACCACCACTAGTCACTATATCATTATCACTATATCATTGTTTACTCGTGTTCTCTGTTTGAAAAATGGTGAAATGGTAAAACTCTATCTTTTAATAAACTATTCATCTGCACCCCTTTTACAGCCTTTCTGTTTTGCTAATGGTACTGTGTGCGGGGGCTGAAATGAACATGGCTCAGCTCCCAAGGCCTGCCAACAAGATTTAGACTGGGAAGTAATGGGAGGTTTGGCTTGGTTCGCACTATAACCTCTGACCCAGAAAGAGAAGTGAATGCTTGGTTTGGATAGAGTGTTAGCTTTGTCCAAAGTCCATGTTCACTTAGAGTCATTAGGGAGGCTCAGCTAATCGCAGCTGAAGGAAAGAACAGCACTCAAAATAGTGTTACATCAACAGGTCACTTGTCATGGACAAGGGCTAAATGAGTTATTACCAGAGACTTTATGTTGAGCAAGGAGAAATTCTTGAGGTTTCTGAGAATCTAAGACTGCTGGGAATCGATGTTCATTCGTTGGGAAAAGTCCGGAAAAAAAAAAAACACAATTGGACACTAAGGATCACAACCTTGCCAAAAGTGACAAAGGAGAAGACTGCCAAATGATTCATATTTCATATATGTAACTTTTCCAAAGCTTTTATGGAGAGTAAGAAGTAGAACTAGTGTGATTGCAGCGAAAATGTCCGGTTCCAAAACATACAGAGACCCATGCCAAATGAAGACTACAGAGTCCAGCACTTTTTTTGCCAGTAAAACCTGGCTGCCATCCTATCAAAACTCATTACTTAATTCCTCTTGCTTTTAGAGTACTTATAATCCTTTAAGACACCACTGGATCATGATTTCTATAAAAAAAAATATTTTTAACAAGGAAAGAAATCATGTGTAATCAGGGATATCTCTGACCTTTTCAGTTAACTCCACTATATAATGCTAACAAACCTGCATCTCTGCCAGGAGGTCTTAGAGTCAGTTATGTGCTTCATCAGGGTGGTACGCATGCTGCTGTGTTGCATGAGAATAGCACATTTCCCAGCAACTCCCCCGTTAACACTAAACATACCAGCAAAGACGGCTAGTGAGAGTGGCGTGCAACTCTTTAAGAGGGCACTTGTAGTGCCTTAGGCACATTTCGCTACTACAAAAAATTTAATGGCGCTCGCATAACGGGGAAAAGTAACATGTATTTAAACAGTTGATGTCATGCAGACCTGAAAACCTGAGGCGCTGGACACCAGGCCTCGCTCATTAAGAAGAGAAACAGATTGTTCATGCGTAAGGACACTTTCTCACACTTGTTAAAACAGGCTGCAGCAGTCCATCCAGACTGCCGTGTGTGTTTTAACCAATTGAGTCAACACAGTTCGGGGAAATTTATATCGATGTGTAGGTAAGCTGATGCAAGAATGTTGGATGTGGAGATAAAATCAGTGTGTCACCTTCTGAAGGAGGCTGTGAAGAACTTCCTGGGAATATCCACTGTTTGTGTCATCGTCTTTTTTACACTTCCACTTTAGCTGAGAAAGAGAGCGAGATAGAGAGAGATGACAAAAATATGTCAAATTCAATTTAACATGTTACTACAGGGCAAATAAAAATAAATAAATAAATAAATCACATTTTTCTAAAACCTTTTTTTTTAAAAAGACGATGATGAGCTATTTATTTAGAATTGCGCTGGGTAAGGAGATGAATATCACCGTGCATAAAGAGATGGGATCGAGGTCTTATTCCATTGCCCCACAGAAATAATTGTAGAATGACAACATGAAGGCGAAGCTGCTGTTTTTTTGTTGTTTTCTTTTTAATTGACCTGAAACTCAACAAGCCTAAGCATTCACAATAAACTATAAACCTGAAACAAAAGAAAGGGATTGATTAAACTAACATAGAAGCCTGGAGTACTCACAGCAGTGATTCACCTGTTAATCACTGGATATTTTAATGAAGTGCTATCAGTCATCAGACTCATTTACAGATGTCAGTGCTACAGTCAGATGTTTTGATTTTTTTTTGGAAAGAAAGTGTGGAGAGCAGCTGGAGAAATAAAGTGCCATGCTAGTAACTGTGGTGAAGTATATGAATGTTGTTTAGTGTTTGTGGCAGTTCTGTGTGTTGTGTGCTAACATTATCTTGAAACTCTGCATTCTTGAATTAATCAGCCATTAAAAACAGACTTAACTGTACCCTATCATTTACACGTATACACTTGTGTTACGTTATGCTGCCATTCTTTCTAATACATAGCTGAAGCAGCGACAACTTCTTCCACTTCATTCCATTATGTAACTGCTTTCTGAAATACTACGATTATTCTCTTATGAGGTTTCTTATAAGAGCTTTTAAACCAATTCCGATTTAAAAAAGGGAACATTTAACCGATGCTCCGAATTCGAAAAGGACATTTTGCAGGTTGAACAACAATCCAAGTCACATGGCGAGATTCTCTGGCAATGCCTTCAGTACATTTCAGTCAAACCAACCATAGAGTTACAAATGAGAGCAATATTTTCTTTCCCTTTTGCAGAACAAAAGTAAACGCCCTCACACGAACAATAACACTACCTCACGTGAGATGGTCGGGCTCTGGGTTTTAAGCACATGTTTTTAGGTCTTGGTGAATGATGGTTTTCATCAGAATCGCCCACAACACACCAAAAAGACCGGGAATGCTCTCAATGCAAAATCGCCCAAAACACATAAGAATTCCATGCTCAATATAAAAAAAGATAAATACTATGGATATAAAAACTAACCAAATGTAGAAAGGTTAGATTTTACAGGTTTTATGTAAAAATCTAATTAATAAATCAAGAATAAAAAATTGTATAATAAATTTATGTGACGAACAAGCAATTTGTACGGAAATAAAACTGCTTTAAAGGGGGGGGGGGGGGGGGTGATAACGGCAACACAGCACACCACAAATACAAGAACTTTTTATCTTTATCTATACTAACTTTTTATTCCACTCTTGCTGGCAAAAATGCTCCAGATCTATCAAATTGTTAGTGAATCTCCCATGTATGGCCCCCATGAAGTTATTCTGTAGGGTTTTGATACGACTAAATCAGGGTTCTGACATCTGGGTCATTTCGAAACATAGATCTTCTTCTTAAGCAGTGTTTTTTTTGGGTGAAAAACTGATTTTTTTGGTGATTTTAGTGTGTTTCCAGTTTAAAAGAGCTTTTATCTACTCAACCTATTCAAGTTATGTGACATATGTGATATTCCTCACATACAGGAAGTGACCAGCACTTAATCCTGTATCTCCTCACTGTTACTATAAATCTGTTTGCAGCCTCCTTCATGACATTTCCTCTCCTTTTTGTAAAGATGTCACCATTTTCTTTACATGTTGATGATGCCGTTCATGGTGTTCCATGGTACATTTAATGCTAAGGAAATTCTTTTGTACCATCTCCTACCCATTGATAATAAGATTTTGCAATTTGTTTGTAAATCCTTTGTGGATTATGGCTTCAGCAGTTGCCAAGAAACGAATAGAATATACAGCAACAAATAACCATTTTTATTTGGACTTAATCAGCCACACTATATTGATGAAAGAGTTACGATAAACTGCTGAACATGATATTGAATGGGAGTGGTTGCATGCACTTTTATAAAAGGGTGTGCCTGGCCATTGCAATGTTTTTTTATATCGAAATTTATATTCAAGTAGTTGAAGATATCCAAATATAATAACAGTTATTGTGTAGTAAAGAGAACAAGTCTGACTTGTTAGTAAAATTGTTGAGTAATTGAATCATTGTCTTGGACGCAGGATTAAGCTTCATTTGAGGGGGATTTGTCGGAAATTAAAAAGGTTTATAGGGTTATCTACAGCCTGTCAAAGAACGTTTGGTTTCTATAATAAACCCATTCCAAACCTTCTGCCTTTTTTTTTGTGGTTTCAACACAGGGCCACACTTTTTTTCATACCATCCATTAATCTGCCTTCATCAGAGGCAAAACATACTGAAAAAGCACTTTGCCTGGTTCTAGCATGTGTTCAATGAATATGCTTGTTTTAATACATTTAATTATGTAATGTGCATGTTGACTGCAACCCCAAAAAAAGGTTAAATATCTAACAGTATACCTTTAATTTAGGTGTGATGTTTCTGTTGCCTTGCTGCACTGAGGAAAAATCTGTCACATGAGAAAATGGGAGCAGAGAAAAAGAGAGAGAGAGAAACAGAGATACAGTTAATCCAGTGTCACTGTTCATTATTCAATCATTTGATATTTAATTAAATAACAATGTGGGGTTCATGTATAACAGTGCAAACGACTCTTTTCTGCATGTGTTGCAGTGCGTTTTATCCTCAGTTTTGCATACAATCTCACGCTTCCACAATTCATCTGCCTAAACTATTCTCGGCTTTGTGTTTCCTTTCTGACATCCTGTTTATTTTTAATATTCTGAGGTCTTTTTTATTTCTATTGGTTTTTATCAAATAACATGCTCTGTATCAAAATAAAAAAAACCCTGCAATAACTGTGCAATTTTTTTTAATCTTAAGTTGGTTTGGTTTATTAATTGCATGTGTACAAAATGTTTTGCATTTGAGTTGGATATTGCATAAGTTCCAAGTAATAATAGCACGTAAGTACCTGCATGTGTGGACTGAGTGTTGAGCCTCCACTCCCTCTCTTTCTGGATTTGCTCTCGAATCAGTCTCTGCTCTTCTTGCAGCTGTCTGGAGCCCTCTTCTCTCAAGCGGGCAATCTACACACAGACAGACACACACACACACACACACACACACACACACACACACACGACAGAACCAAGTCAACAGACTTCATTCACTGCAAAGACATACGTCATATTAGCCTGAACCAGCACACAAATCATGCTTACATAACACATCAACGCATACTCACTGCTATAGGAATTTTTAAATCTGACCAAAAACCGCAGTGTACCATGTACTATGCAGAACCATATGAACTGCAATAACCCTAAACCTTGCCTCTTAATATGGAACACTGCCACCTACTGTCTGTCATCAAATTAGGCCTCTACATATCTAAATTCAAACCAGGTTTGAGCTACAGAAGGACCTGATCAAAATTTCACTCCGCAAGCATGTCAAGAATTTCATTCATTATTCTCTCTATGAGTATAAAGCGAACTATTCTGCTGTTTGACCACAGTAAGTGTTCATAAAAGATTAGCAAGTGAATCATGGACACCATGTGACATTCATGTGGAGAAATGAAGGTTTGAGCCAACAGACTGAATGAGCATGAAGGAAGAGGAAGATCAAGGAAACTAAATTCTTTGTTTAGCTGAAGATGGGACAGTTTAAGGGGAATGAGATACACTGATGATCGGCAGCAGTAACTTACTCTCTTTGCCTTAAACCAGCTTTGTTATTAGGAAAAACATTAGTCTCATTCCATTCTAATGATTTTAAACCATATCAGCGCTAATGAAAGAAAGAACTCATTCATTACTTGAACAATGATACTACTATGTAGGCAACACGGCAGGAGGTCTATTTGAGCCATCCTTTCAATAAAAAAAGTTTTATCGCATCATATCACAATACAGTTCTGTAATACACAATTTGTGTAGATTTGCTAAGCGGCAAAAACAGTATTTTCTCTCATTTAATGTTAGATTGACGATACTTTAATGTGTATGATAATTTAAGCAGTATATGCATTATTATTCTATTTTATTACTATAAAAATAAATCTGATTATCTAAAAAGGAAAAATTATAATCAGATTATTGAATTTTCTACAAATATCTTATTTAGTTGTTAAACTATTAATATAACAACATAAGTTATAAATATATTCTGATGACAGCAATCTATCAGAAATATATTAAAATGTTTTTCTTTCATTTGTTAAAATTTGAATTGAAGGCACATTTAAAGAAGGCACATTTGTTGGCCCGAACATCAGTTCTTACTTCTTCTTCTAACGTCCGTGTGATTTTGAATTCCTCTGTTTTCTGAGCGTCTGCCTCTGCTTGCCGTTCACGAGCTTCCAAGTCTGCAGACCAACATACCAAAAAAAATAAAATAGATAAATAAATAAGTCAATTAAACATAACCTGAAAGTATCCAAGAGGCACAGCGCAAAATCATCGAATTCAGTAAGGAACAAATTGGAGATTTGTATCTTATAATAAAATCTGACGAGATCAAAAAAACGCTGAAGAAACAAAGATATGTCACCTAGTTTGATCTTTTTCCTCTTGTCATCTAGTTTACTGTTTCGCTCCTCGGCTTTTTTCTTGGCGGTACGGGCCTGGTCATAGAGAGCCTGTATATAATGCATTCATGATGGGGAAACGACATAAAAGCTGGATTAAAGTAAAACCTAAAAAAAACATTCGCCTTCTGTTCAGGTAATTTTCATGCATTTTAAAGCAGTGCTTATAATAACAGAACTGTTTTCAATTATTGGTATACAATACACTTGTACTTGAAAACACAATATCATCGCTATTTCTGCAGCAGTGTGTTATTGGAAAAAGAGCACTTGGCATAATGCTGTTTTGTGTAAGTGTCAGTGTGGGTGTTGGATAAGCAGTAGTTCATTGTATGAGGTTTATATAATTTTCTTACTTTTGCTGCTGCATCAGTCAGCACCTCGAGGGCCTGGGAGAGCTGGTGAAAGAGATCAGCTGTGTACGACAGACAACAATGAACAATCAAGTACAATTAAACACAGCCCTAGTTTACGGTTAGGTTTAAGGACAGTTGTGCCTGTGTGTCTTCTTCGCACGAAAGACAAAACCATGAAATCACCATTCAAAACATATGTTTGACTGACGGTTACCCGTGTGGAAAGCACAAAAAAGAGAGAGAGAGAGGGAGAGAGAGAGAAAAACTGAGAACAGAGAAATACGAAAAAAGAAAAAAAAAAAAACTTAAATGGAAACATTGTGTGGTGAGCATATGGTAACTTGACCACATTTCACACGTGCACATTCACAGCTAAATGAGGGATCTTAAATAATTATAATGATCGGGTGGGCAATTTGCGAGTGGCTCATGTTAACCCACATTTGGAGCATTAAAAGAGAGCACTCAGTCTCACGAAAGCCGTTTCCTTTAATGATGGCCTGCCGCTTTTCTCACGTAAACCTGGGGGCCCCCTGCCGCAACTCCTATTAAGGACTGTGGAGGGGCCTACAAGAAAGGGGTTCAACACAAAGACCCCTCTACCCTCTCACACACCCCAATTCCAGAAACTACTCTCCAGCAGCAATTTAATTACTTTCTTCTGGCATGACTGCTTTTCTCTTTCTCACTTACAAGTGATGAAGATGGAACACGCACACGTCCCAAAGCACCTCAAAAGTACTAGGCCTGTAGGCTAACCTGAGAATTAAACTAAACAACCGTTAAATCTACAAATCAAACACATCTATTGTAACAACAAAAATCAGAATTAGCTGTGCTACCTTCAATTGGGTTGGGGCAAAATAATAAAAAATAGATCTTGCCAAAAGTCTACTATGGAGTTTTGTTACCTTCCTGAAGAAACATCATGTCAGAGTTAAATCTTATTATTTATATGGAAAAGTTTCCTCTGTGTGGGGCAGAGTGTTCCGTCCTCTTAGGTAAATGATGCTGTTTAAACTCATTAGAATTGTTGTGCAGTGTGCAAAACACTTGATTATGTATCATGTTCTTCCTTCCTCACATGAAAATGTCTGTGAAACCAATCACTTGTGTTATAACAGACAACACTTGTTAATTTAAAAGCCAATTTTTTATTCTCTCAAGAAGTTAATATTTATCAGAGCAAACCCCATCTTACAGCTCAACAGCTTCTGGTAGTAAACCCAGACCTAAATCAAGCTAATTTTGCTTCGAGCCGACTGCATCTCAAACACCACAGTTGGCAATAAACTCGGCCACCCATTTGAGTTCACTGAACAATTTTTAAAACACCTGCCGCAGTTGGATACTAGTAAAGGTGCCCATGTGGTGCTCTAACAGTTCGACACTTAGCAACCAGAAAGGATGGCAAAATGAATCCAATGCCTTCTGGAGACATTACAAAAGGCAGTCAACTCTGAGTCGCACGCATCCCTGTTGGTAAAGGTGGGATGTGTGCAAGAGGATGTGCATGAATATCCCTCGCTCACAGTCACAATCTAATTCCGAGGACAAAAGCAAGGAATAGAGATGGTAGACTTGATCTCATCCATACACAGAAACCCGAGAACAAATCGGCCCTAATTGAGATGACGTGTGTCGATGGGTGCTGCAGCACTGTAGCATGTGTGAAAAATCATGTCATGTGATGGAATCAATCATTATGATGCAATTATGATATTAAAATGAGATATGAATCACCTCTATTTCAGCTCTATGATTGGATTTTTTTTTTAACTAAAAATATTTAAAAAGTGGGTACCTTCTTCTGTTTTATGTGTTTAAAAGAAAACAAGCCTGTTACTGATAAAAACCTACAAAATTCACATAAATTAAAAAAAATTACTAAAACACTATACTATTTGCACACTACTGGATATTAATATTAAACCATGCAAATATAAATATCCAGTAGTGTGCAAATGTTATAGTGTTTTAGATTTTTTTTTATTTCTGACTGCATTACTACAAAAACATTAGATTTTTCTGAACATTACCAACAAAGATTTAATGCTAAGTGAAAAATGTTTGTATGCCAGCAAAGAAAGAAAGAAATTACGTAACATCACTCATACAAAAATCTTTTATATATTCTACATTCGTATTAAATTTCTAATTCGAATTGCACAATTAATACCTTGCCCTCAATATCTAAAATGTTTATATCAGCTATGTATAGAAATACAGCATCTGGCCAAAAAAATAATAAATGAAAAAAACCTTGACCATCCTATAGTTTAATAAGCTTATGCAACATCACAATATTTATTTCTGTCCACAATTGCATTAATTTCTCGCAAAGATCTTAACAAGACCACTGCGTAACGTCTTCTCAAGCACTTCCTAAGGATTCTAAATGGGGTTTAGATCGAGACTCATTGGTGGCCAATCTATGTGTAAAAAGGGTGTAGCATGCTTCCTGTCCCACTTAAAATATGCCTGTGCCATCAGGGAAGAAACAGATCCAGTGACGGAAAAACCACGTTATTAAGTATATTCAGTTTAAGTGAACTCCAATCACGATCATTCAAGATTTTTTTCCGACCACATTCCGTTTTCGAAAATGATGGTTCACCAACATCTTTCCAGGATTTTAATAATGCACTGAATAGTTCTTAATCCAATTTTATTCATGTCAGCAATCTTCTTAGTTGTTTTCTTTGCTTGATGCAAGCCAACAATGTGACTCCTCGGAAACAGAGCAACATCTTTTGCTTTTCCACGACCACAAGCTATGTCTTCTGACATGATTGCATAATAAATTAGAAGCTACTCATCAATTAGGGTTTAATAACTTGTTGCCAGCTGACACATATTAATCACCACGGTAATTATCCAATGAAAGCCTCCTACCTATTCGCTAAGTTAAATCCAGCCAGTGTATTATTCTTTTACATATCAGTGTTGAATATATTTTAGTTTGAAAAATGAATTGAAAAAAAATTATTTTTTTTTTTAAGATAAAGCTACTGCACAGTTCCTTATGTTGCATGTATGTAATAACAGACTGTAGCTGATCTATAACTGGAAATGAGTAGAAAGGGACCTTCATAGGACCAACTTTGTGCAGATATAAGTTCTGTGGTGAATTGTGCTTAGCAGTGCAATATCAGTAACACAGAAATGAAGTGGTAGGAATTGTGTGTGTATAAAGATCAGGTAGAGACTACACGTGGACTAATTCTACACCTCCACCATGTCCGTGTCACTGTCTAGTTATTAATAGTCCACTAGCAGCAATAAGCCTGTATTGATTTCTTTCCACTAATGGACAAGATAGATGAAGATGGCAAGTTGCACATAGCAACAGATTTTTATCTGGTAAAAGTGCAACAATATAGTGTTTAAAATGCACCTAAGAGGCAGTACTGTACTCGAACAGTAAAAGATGATAGAAAAATATATTAATTACAATTATTTCCATGACAGCCTACATTAATTTTGAGAGTCAGTTCATGGGGTGTCCACAATAAACCTTGTCTCTCCCCCTTTCTCTGCCCTGTTTATGGCTTCCCCTTGTCGTGTGAGAGCATAAATGACATGCATCTGAGGTTGTATTATCTACAGCCTACTCGGTTTTCGTTTCTGGGAAAGCAAGCCACGTCTCATTGGGCTCTGAACCTCCATTACCCCCTCGTTTGCTGACTTAATCATGATTCAGTCGCGGTGTCCAGAGACCACACGAGCCTCAATCGAAACCATGCCGTGCAGCTTCCTGGTCCGAGGTGCAGATTCAGGTTTTATGTACACTGAATTACAATTCGGGGCCTGTTATGTTCTCGGGACTATCCCAAGGGACCCGTGGTGTGGAGATTTAAGAGAAACTGCCTGGATTTGTCTGAACCACTAACCACATTTGCCACAGGCCTTTGTGAGTATGATGCCTGGGTTAAAAGAGGAATTAAATTCAATCTAAATATGTTGGAATGAATCCATATGGAATTTTCCAAGAAGAAAAAAATTTGACTTTTTAGGAGCCACACATAATCAGACAGTTACTAATTGCAATCTAGTTTTTATTACGGGGGGTAACTCTTTCGGCTTTGAACTACCGGGTCATGGGTTTGATCTGTAATCAGTTCGGTTTGACTGTAGGTCACTTTTAATAAAATCATCTCACAAATGAACAAATGTAAAGGTTAAAAGGATGTGTAACATATTATTCAATCAGCATCCTGAAAACCACTATATACACTATACCTTTAACAGTTTCTGTGAATTTAGTCATTTTATGCCACAGCAAAAGAAAAACTTAAACCTGTCTGCTCTTAAATGACCAGTAAACAATGTTTAGCTGTGGAACTGATTAGTGAAAAATCTTTTTATATCTTCTGATTGACTCAAACATGATCGAGTGCCTTAAATCGAAAGTGATGTTACATTATACCAAACTATATTATATGAAAGTTACCATGTTTCGTCTTATTTTATAATTTCATGAAAAAAAACCATCACTCTGTAATCTACTTAACTAATGCAGTTTTTCTTCGAAGGTTTACTTAGAAACTTATAGTACAGTCGTGACCAAACATTTTGAGAATGACACAAATACACATTTTCACAAAGTCTGCTGCTTCAGTATTTTTAAATCTTTTTGTTAGACGTTATTATGATATATTGACGTAAGTTTTATAATTTCCTAAGTGTCAAACACTTGAATTAAAATCACAGTCTATACAAAGTGTCAGTATTTGCAGTGTTGACCCTCCTTTTTTTTTTAAGACCTCCACAGTTCACACTGACATGCTGTCAATCAACTTCTGGGCCACTTCTGACTGATGGCAGCCCATTCTTGCATAATCAGTTCTTGGATTCTGTCAGAATTTGTGGGTTTTTCTATGTCCACCCACCTCTTGAGGATTGACCACAAGTTCTCAATGGGATTAGGGTCTGGAGAGTTTCCTGGCCATGGACCTAAAATTTCGATGTTTTGTTCCCTGAGACACTTAGTTATTACTTCTGCTTTATGGCACGGTGCTCCATCATGCTGAAAAAGGCATTGTTTATCACCAATAGATGGATGTGAGAAGTTGCTCTCGAAGAATGTTTTTTGTACCATTCTTTATTCATGGCAGTTTTTTTAGGCAAAAGTGTGAGCGAGTTTACTCCATCAGCTGAGAAACGAGCCCACGCATGTATGGTGTCAGGATGCTTTAGGTGCAATCTTACTAGCAACAATATCCTTCCCTGTGAATCCTTTTTGTGCAAAACAATGCTGACTGCACATGCTGACTGCTCTGGTTAACAGAGCAAGAACAATGATTTCAAGCACCACCCTCCTTTTAAAGGTTCCATTCTGTTATTTTAACTTAATCAGCATGAAGGAGTGATCTCCAGCCTTGTCCTCATCAAAACTGTTATGCAAGAATTGCTGACATGATGTCAGCTGGTCCTTTTATCGCAAAACTGAAATGCAGTGGAAATGGGTTTTTTGGGGATTAAACTAATTTTCATGGTGAAGAGGGACTTTGCAATTAAATATAATTTATCTTATCGCTCTTTATAACATTCTGGAGTAGGGCTGGAGCTATCAAATATTTTAGTAATCGAGTATTCTACTGATTATTTCAACGATTAATCGAGTAATCAGATAAGCAGTACTTTTTCCTTTATAAGAGTAATACGAAATATAAAAGCAAAAACAAGAGAGTAATTAGTTTTCTTTTTAAAAGATTTTATTGCTGAAATTGAATACAAGAATATCTGTGAAAACTAAACCCATTTAGTGCATTTATTTGCCATATTACATTTAATGCAAATACAAATATATAAATTAAAAAAGCTTCAATTTAATATAAAAATACATTTCAGATTACGGTTAAAATAAAAAAAAAATCCAAATTTAAAAGTAAATACATGTTATGGTGTTTTCTTTATGTTTGAGTTTGAAATGTTCCCAAAATGTGGCCTTCTTTGGCCTAAATCCTATGGAAGCCCGTTTTCGGCACAAAAAAAAAGAGAGAACGTTTGCCTAATTTCTACTTTTTTTTATTTTAAACTTAATTCGGAGTTTATTTCCCGTAATTCTGACTTCATTCCTTGCAATTCAGACATTCCTAGTGCATCGACTGGTACCCATGTCGTCGGCCTGAAGTTTAACGCTGTTGGTGTATAAATGCGGCTCCTCTGCTTCATGTCATGTTCTGTCTCCTCCAGAGCCGATTGTTAGACAGAGTTCTCTGCAGGGATCGAAGGCTTTGTTTGATGCCATTTAATTCTATTGAATTCAAATGTGTAAAGCTTTTAGGCACTCCAGATGAGGTGACGCTGCCCGACTGGCTAAAAGAAAGTCGGAATTGTGAGAAATAATGTGCAAATTGCGAGAAATAATGTCTGAATTGCGAGAAATAAAGTCCTAATTGCAAAAAATAAAGTGCGAATTGCAAGAGATAAAGTCAGAAGTGCGAGATATAATATCTAAACTGCGAGAAATAATGTCCAAATTGCGAGAAATAAAGGCCTAATTGGGCAAAACATTTTTTTTATGTGGCGGAAACAGGTTTCCATATGAATCTTCTCTTTGCCCAGTTTCCTCCCTTTTTTCCCTCCGTTTTTCATTCTGCATCGTCGTCTTCTAACTGTCCAGAGTGCTCCAGAGTTTAGTGGGTGGTGTGTCAGTAATAATGGTCCGTGGGGAAACACAATGTGCTGTGTGTAGTTAAATGGACTAACTAAAGCATCAATGCAAATAATTTGCCTCAATGACTTTCCTAATCGAGGAATAATTTCAGCTCTACTTGGGAAAATGTGCAAATTGACTTAGAATGTTGACTTTGGGGAAAAAACACTGTGGAAATTAATATTTGTGTCATTCTCAAATCTTTTGGCCACAACTGTACAATGGCCAACAATTCGAATTGTAGTACAATACAGTTCACTGCATAATAAACTTTTTAAAAGCTTTTTCAAAAGGCATTTTTTTCCGTTCATATATGGCACAGTGGGCCAAATCAAAGGTTACCTAGTTGGGTCCTAGTTTGAGCTTCTCTACTCTAGACACATGTCCTATTAGTTTTTAAGTTTAAATAGTCATTTAATTGTAGATATCTTTTTTCTAGAAAAGAAAAACTGCCAACAGATTTATTTTTTCCCGTTATTATAATAATTTTTATAATAATAATAATAGGAAATACTACATAAAGCTGACTATATTTAATGTCTTCTTACTTGCTCTTTTCTTTGTCTTTTATGTTTTACTTTCTGTGCTTGTAAAATACTGCCTCAACCACTAATGCCACCCAGGAACACAAGACTCAAAGAGGTGTTAGTGTGAGAGAAAAACTATTTCATTTATAGATTTACAACTTGGTAGCATTTGCTCATTTCCAATATTCAATGCCAAAACACAAAAACTTGTTCAGCTTGTCTAGCAATTTTAAAGGAAATTGTCAAATTAAGACAATTCTCATACATAATAATACTCATATATGCCTTCATGTTAAATGTCTTATTAAGCTAATTGTATATATTGTATTCCAGCTTCCAATAAATTTGGATGAACACTGACCAAAGTACATCTGTTAATCACGCTTGTCTTGCTATCTATAAAATGCATCACAAAAGATTTCTCCCATGTATATGGAAAAAGCATCATGTCAAATGAAATTATGATAAAATTCTGCACAATAGTTGGTCAGGCTCTAACTGGCAAGAAAAGCACAAAACTAAAATGTTATGGCTGAATGTTTCAATAAACAGTACAATAGAAATGTAAACTTCCTGTCAAATCTAAACTTCCTGCTTCAAAGGTTTTTCTGTTTAACATGTATATAAACTATGCAGTGGTTCTGGTCCCACAAGTACCAGAGAGCCACTGTTGGGCCACAGACTAAGAGGTTAACCCTAAAAGTGCACCATTTTCTGCAAGGATTGGATACCTTCTCACTTGTAAATTGCTTTAAAAAAAATGTATATTATATATATATATATATATATATA
>MU551576.1:1449374-1556525 GCA_024362625.1 Silurus asotus | reverse complement strand
CCCCTTTACATAATTAAGAGAAAAAGATTGAGAGCGGGTCAGATTTGGGTCTGTATCGGCTGTCCTGGTGGCGTGTAAGGTGGTGGTGCGGGTAAAGGTTTGATGCCTCTGGTCCTCATGTAGGACAGGAACTGGTCCGGAATCTCAGCCAGGACATCCTTTGCCAGCCGTGCCATGCTAAGGATGTGGTTCCCTGTTCGGTCAATGTAATCCCGAAATGGGACAAACTGTCAGTGAAGAGAGAAAAAGAGATGTAAGGGTTAAACAAGGATAAGATAAAAGTATGCCAGTTTTTTAGGAATAAAAAAATAAAACAGAAGACAGATTTCAAAAAATCTCTCAAAGTATGGTCTGAAGCATAGCTAGCCATTGGGGCTGTGATTTATTTTTAGTTACAATGCTGGAGATTACAACCCACCATTATCAAAGCCAATTATTTGCAACCAATATTATTCCCTATATGGCTATAAAAGCTTGTTAACAACTGAAAATCACACCAGTATACGCTCTGGTAAATATCCCATTCCATATTTAACGCCTAAATTGCTCTTACAAGGCTTTTTGGCATGTGACTGCAAGACTTTGGGGATTTGAAGGTGGTACTTTAGTGGTTAAGGCATTAGACTTTGGATATAAGAATCGTGAGTTCAAATCCCAGCCACACCAAGCAGCCACCTCTGGGCCCTAAACAAAGCCCTTGACCCCATAGCTGCTCACTTGTTTGTATAGGATAAATGTAAGTCACTCTGGATAAGGACATCTGCCAAATGCCATAAATGTAAATGTAATTTGTCAGAAGAGCATTACTGAGGTTGGGTATTGATTTCAGGTAAAAAGGCGTGGTGTATTAGTGACATTACAGTTAATCAAAAAAGGTATACACTAGGAATAAGGTCAGGGCCCTGTCAAGGCCACTTCAATTCCCTCTCTCTAACCATGACAATTCATTTCTGCACAGTGTCATTGTCATGATGGACTAAGTTTGGGCCTCTTTGTTCTAGTGAAGGAAAGACTGTAATGCTACAGCATTCAAAGCCTATATATATATATATATATGACGGATGAAGGTGAACATCAGCACGGTACTCAGAAACTCAGGTTGCGCAATCAACTCGCTCGCGACGTAATGATGGATTCAATTAAAACGGTGCAAACATACACTAAATCTTAAAACAGCTACAGTAAACAATTACATTTTTACTCACTGTTGTGGTTTTCAGGGAATGTTTATGCATTTGTACACCAATGTATTTTCCTTTCTTTTTAAGCCCGTTAGCTCGCTGTGTTTCTCCGTTCCATTCTCTTTTGATAGCATTTGTTTAATACAACTGTAACTTATCGGTTTTCAACCATGATTTACTGGAGTGTTACCATACTTTTAAAAGCTTGTTTTCAATGTTTGCATGTTTCTTCTTCTTTCGGCTGCTTCCATTAGGGGGTCACCACAGCGGATCATTCGTCTCCCTGTCCTCTACATCTGCCTCTTTCAAACCAACTACCCAATGTTCCTCCTCTGCACATGTCCAAACCATCTTAATCGGGCCTCTCTCACTTTGTCCCCAAAATGTCCTACATGCGCTGTCTCTCTAATAAACTCGTTTCTCAATCCTATCCATCGTCGTCACTCCCAATAAAAATCTTAACATCTTCAGTTCTGCTACCTCCAGCTCCACCTGCTGTCTTTTACGCAATGCCACTGTCTCTAAACCATACAACATCGCAGGTCCCACCACAGTCCTATAAACCTTCCCTTTCACTCTTGCAGATACTCTTCAATCACAAATCACTCCTGCCACTCTTCTTCACCCGCTCCACCCAGCCTGCACTCTTCTCTCCAACACATACCTCCACCTCTCCAGGCTCTTCTCAACCTACTCCCTGCTCTCACCACAAATCACAATATCATCCGCAAACAAGTCCATGGAGACTCCTGTCTGATCTCGTCCATCAACCTGTACATCACAACTGCAAACAGGAAAGGGCTCAAAGCCGATACTTGATACAGACCAACCTTCACCTTAAATCAGTCTCTTTAACCAGTCTATGGAGACTCCTGTCTGACCTTTAACCAAGCAGGCATTTTATCATAAATTGGTAAACTGTTGATGTTCACAAATGTTATTAATTATAATCGACTAATAAAAGACGACAAGCAATTCTATGTTTTGCATTTCTTCCCCTATCCATACCGAATTTGCACTGAACCGTGACTTTAAAAACTCAGGTACGTACCAAACTGTGAATTTTGTGTATCGTTACACCCCAATATATATATAAATTGGGAAAATACTATGGAAATGAAACTTGGATATATTTTAGAGTAGTCAATGTGCAGCTTGTAGTACAGATTTACTGTCCTCTGAAGAGAACTTAACATACAACCATTACTGTCTAAATAAATGGCAATAAAAATGATTACACCCTGTTATCCACCGGGTTATTACACACAGTGATAACAGCTGTACAAAGCCACATGATTTATTCATCATGTTCATGTTTTTGTCTGCTTCACAGGACCATACAAATTTGTTTATCTTGTATTAGAGCAGTTATGATTTGGTGCTTTGTGTACAATTCTCTCATACTGACCACTATATGTTCGACAATGCACCTCATGGTAAATACTCTCTGAGGATATGAGAAATAGAAGATCGGTAAAACCCTGAAACTGAGTTACAGTACAGTTGCCAGGATCATACAAAGGTTTTCCAAGACGGGTTCCACTCAGAACAGACCTCGCAAGGGTCGATCAAAGAAGTTGAGTCCTTATGCTGTGCATCAGGTGCAGAAGCTGGCTTCCAAAAAACAGACTCATGAGTGCTGCAGAAGTGGAAGGTCCGCTTATCAGTGCTCAGACCGTACGCTGCACACTGCAACAAATCGTTTTTTATTGCCGTCGTCCCAGACGGGAGCCTCTTCTGAAGCTGGCTTACAAGAAAGCTTGCAAACAGTTTGCTAAAGACGACCTGTCCCAGAGCATAAATTACTGGATTTATGTCCTGTGGTCTGATAAAACTAATATAAACTTGTTTGGCTCAGATGGTTTCCAGCATGTGAGGTGATGCCCTGGTGAGGAATACCAAGAAAATTGTGGCTTGCCTAATCAAGCATGGTGGTGGTAGCATCATGGTCTGAGGCTGCATGATTGCTGCTGGTACTGGGGAACTGTGGTTCATTGAACAACCCTGCTTCAGAAACTGGGCTGAACGGCAGTTTTCCAATATGATAATGACCCAAACACACCACCAAAATGACAACTGCCTGGAAGCTGAAGGTAAAGGTGTTGAAGTAGACAAGTATGCCTCCAGACCTGAACCCTATTGAGCACCTGTGGTGCATCCTCAAGGTAAAGGTGGAAAAGCACCATGTGTCTTACATCTGCAACAACCTGTGCAGCTCTGGTGAATTCCATGCCCAGGAGAATTAAGGCAGTGCTACATAACAATGGTGATCACACTAAATACTGACATTTTGACACGGTTTTTACGTTTACTCAATTATTTTTCGCAATTATTTAGATAAATGCGTACTGCTATACAAGCTGCACATTGACCACTCTAAAACATTTCTATTGTCCCTAGAGAACATTATATATATTATACATACATATACATACACACACTTACTTACTGGACACTTTAATAGGAACACCTGTATCTCTGGTTACTCATGCAGTTGTCCAACCAGTAAATCAGCTGACAGCAGTAAAATGTATAGAATCATGCAGATACATGACAAGAGTTTCAGGTATGTACATTTTAGTGACCTTAACTAAGACATGGATGTTGCCTGGTTTGAATATTTAAGAAACTGATCTCTTGGGTTTTATATCTTCTCTCATTTTAAACAGCTATTAAAGACAGTTGAAACACATTGAAATGCAGTCATGCAAAAATTGAAGTACAACCCCTTTGCACTCTATGCTTTTATGTATCAGGATATAAAAAACAGCAGGTCTTAGAATTAGGTAAACACAACCCCAGACAAACGACACCACATTACATATTGCACCATGTCACTATTTTACAAAAATAAAGACAAAATGGAAAAGTCACAATAAAAAACATACTAAATACACCTTTACTGCTTCCATAGGAATTAGAAGTCTAAAAAGCAGCCAGGAGATGTAAATTAAATGTCCTTGATCCATTGATCATCAGCATGTATGACCACCTCTAAAAAAGCCTCTATAAAAGGCCTCAGCATGTTAAATCTAAAAGTTTCTGACAGTACAAATAAAAAAAGACTGAATAATGATGGCTTGTTTGGAAGGGTTGCCAAGAGAAGGGTTGCCTCTTCTCTCTGAAAAAGAACATGGAAGCATGGTTTAAGTTTGCAAAGTTACATGTGAACAAATCAAAGGCCTTGTGAGACAATATTCACTGGACAGGTGATAAAGTGGAGATGTTTGGACAGAATGCATAGTGCCATTTTTGTTAAAAAAGCAAAAAAATACAAACAGCATTTCTGCATAAAATCTTCATAGCAGCTTTTAAGCACAGTGGTGATGTGGTTTTGATTTGGGCTTGATTTGCAGAACTTGTAGCCATGAAGCTGGCCATAAACTCCTCTCTATACCAAAGTATTCTAGAGTGTAATGTGAGGCTGTGTCTCCAGACCTCAAACCAAGACTAATAAACAAATTGTCTGCAAACCTCAATGTTCCTCCACAATGATGTGAGAAACTCATACAGAACACGATTACTTCATTAATTGCTGCTGAAGGTGTTCTACAAGTTTTCTTTCCATAAGGTGAACTTTTTCACACATAGTTTCTCCATTTCAGCTTAATTATTTGAGAGGAAAAAAAAAAGACGGATTAATATGGCAGGTGTTATTTATCTGAGGTCATTATTTACCCAATACCAAGACCTGCTATGGACCAGATCATTTTTTTTATGTCCTGATGCACAAAACCATAGGATTTAAAGAGAGAGTGTACTTCAATTTACGCACGACTGCATTTCTGCAATTAGCACAATTATTCAGACATTTTTCACAAAATAAAATCTAACTGAATGGAGACCCTTCTCTAAATTTGAACATTACTGTGCCTATCAGTAGTGAGAACACCGACTGGCAACTTGTAAATGTAGTAAAACACCACACCTGGTCACTTCCATCAGATACTGTGCCCACTGTTGTTAAACCCAAGGTAGGATTCGGCTGTTGCAGACCATTTGCCTCAAGGCTCAAGACATTCCGAGATGCTTTTCTGTTTACTAAAACCGCGAAAGACGCTTATTTGAGTTCCCTTCCTGCCAGCTTAAAGCAGTAAGAACTTTTGCCTCTTTCATCAACCATATTTTTTCGTTTTGAACACAGTTCTGTGAAAATGTAATCGACATATTTTGATGTAGAAATTAACAGAAGCCTGACCTGACCATGATTTTTGGCATCGCACTGCAGCCCATGATTGACTGATTGGACAACTGCATGGATGTGCAGGTGTATTACTCATCCTCTTAATGTAACTATGGAGTGCATGTAGAAAAGCAAAACCAACTCACCAGCTTGAGGATTATCTGGATTCTTGTCTGGATGGCATATTAATGCTTTCTGTCTGTAAGCTCTCTTGATCTAAACAAGAAAAAAGAAGACAATTAAATAAAAGAATCATCAAGCAGGCCACGACTGTGGTTACAAACACAGTGTACTGTATGCGGTTCATACGGAACTTATACAGCCAATTACTCTCTTTAAAAAAAAAACTTATTTTTCACTTCACATCATTTTGTCTTAGAATACTTTGTGCACGTTTTACTATGTCTCAGAACACTGAAGGACTGCTTTTCTTGGGATGTGTTCAAGCCACTGTACGCTTCTTGGCAAACAAGATCATGATAAAATTTCAGACGCTATTGTTATTCATACTGGCAAGAACAGCACAGAATAAAACAGTATAAGGGGGAGCAATCACGGAAAGGGAGTGACAAACACAGTATGAAATATTCTTGAAATTACACAAGAAAAAGGTGGTAAGAACGGTTCACCACAAGTTTATAATGGCTTAAGCCGGCTGAATGTTACAACTTTTATTCACTCCATATTTAACCTCAAATCTTACATGCCAAAATGGGTTTGACAAAACACATTATTATACTCTTTCTCTCATACACACACACACACACACGTTTGTCTTACCCTCCTTACAAGGACCTTCCATTGTCATAATTATTAATGTAGCTATGTAATGCGATGCCTACGCCTAAAATGAATTCTAACGATACCCCAAAAAAGCCAAAGGGAAAACTTTTTATATAAAAGCTGCAATTTATTAAACAATAAGCACAATCAATTCCCTGTGGGGACGACCCAAATGTCCTTACAAGGTCAAAACTGTCGAATATTCTTATCCTTGTGAAGACACTGAGTCTTTACAAAGCTATAAACACACCAATATAAGCTTTTCATTGCTTGGGCTTTTTGCCCAGAATTTTCAATAAACCAGACTAAATACTGAAATTATCATAATTCTTTTGGGGAAAAGTTCCTCCTCATGCATACGATAAGAACATTTCTTTCATACATGGTAGGAACGTAAAGCTGCAAGTCAAAAACGGGTTACACTTAACAAACTGTAGTGAACCTCCGGCGGTTTTAAACAATTTAGACCGCATGTATTATCCAATTGTTTGTGACATTAACGGCAACGTGCTTTTGATTAAAACCTGACGTTTATTGCTAGGGAGGTGAAGGCAATGATGACTAAGCATTCTGAGTGACACTTAAAGTTCAGAAAGGTTTTTCAATTTATTCTCAGTGAAAAACACAAGGACCAGTGTAGGTTATTATAACAGCAAATTTAAAAAAAAAATAGGAAGAGGATGTTCAAAAAACATAAAATAATGGTCCGTGTCCACAAACTTGTGTGTATACAGTGTTAATATCCTAAGCTCGGAGTGAATTTTTTTACAGTGTTTGTGCGTGCATTTTATTGTATATTGCACAAGTCATTATCTGCCTGTGTGTTTGCGTACTTTCTGTGTAACACTGAAATTTTCTGGACTATGGAGTACTGAAGAACACACGCACCTTGAGTCTTTCAAGACCAAACACACACCTGCCTTTATCCCAATAATCCAACAAGTCACGGTTCCGTTGGTTGGCTTCCCAAAACTAAACATCATTATCATTTGCTGGCCTTGACCTGGGAAATTACATGCTTCCAGGAGAGGCACTTCGAGACACACTTCCCGTTCTTCTTTGCTTACACTGTTTACCCTGTCTCTACTTCACCATACAGTTGTGCTCTGCTGGGGAAAAGCAGAGCGTTTTCCATGAGGGATGATCCATATCTGTGTCTGAGCGCAATTACTGTACATTTTAGATAAGGTGCTGACCTAGCCAACTAATGCTAACAATACTCGCTAGTTATAACAACTCAGACCAAGTTCCACAGTACTATATCCTGTATAATCTAGATCCGCGGATAAAGTAACAGCATTTTGATATTATATTGTTGAATATTCGGCATTAATACATTGCAAGATAGTCAATAAGTGAACTCGCTCTACCATGGCACCGTTCTGATTGATCAGGTGGTTCTTCATGAATTTTCTACAATAAGAAACTCTGCGTATTTGAACATAAAAAACATTTTTGTAAAAAATCCATAGCTGTGGTAACTCATAGGCTTCAGTGTTGAAGTAAGTTGCTGTGGTCAAGGTTTGGAAAATGGTCGTTTTATAATTTATTGTTTTGTAATTTTCTTGTTTTTGTTTTACGTCGAGTTTTCCAGAGAGAAAATGAAAAGAAAAAAAAAAGAGAGAGGTGTATTGTTTACGTTTGCTAGATTGTACAGACTGCCATGGATCTGAATTTGTGTTTGGGTGGTGCGGGTAGAGACCACTGCCCAACATGCCACTGTTGGGTTGAGATCTGTCGACTAGACATCACAGCATAGGATTTTTACAACTTTCCA
The DNA here is from genome assembly GCA_024362625.1 of Silurus asotus. Lineage (NCBI taxonomy): Eukaryota > Metazoa > Chordata > Actinopteri > Siluriformes > Siluridae > Silurus > Silurus asotus. The sequence continues at coordinate 1,548,601 of MU551576.1, read as the reverse complement.
TATGCATCTAATCATTCAAGGAACCCTTGAGTCCTGTGAATGCGGGGGTGGTTACAGGTTTACATCCTGGAGGAGACCACCAAAATCAAAGCGAAATGGACAATTGCCCAGAAAGTGTTTGATGTCAATCTTATTTCATATACTTTTATTCCAAACTGTCTCACTATCTATTAATACATTTTGATATATTGTGATTATGTATCATACGGTTAACTGCTGCATTCAATTTTAAACGTCCATTTTTGAGAACCCCTGCGGTGAATCGTTCTGACCACACACGAGCACTACAGGTTTCATGGTAGAAGAGTGCCACCTGCTGACAAAGTGCTATAAAAGCGCTGAGCTGACCTTCTTGATGCATCTTTAACACTGAACACTGCTGACTGACAGCATTTTCTTGCTTCGAGTATAAAGTGTTCTGCTCTAACAAGCGGTCTCTCAGCGGTCACTAAGTGGATCTCAGGACCACATTGCTATGTACGATTTTAAAAGGGGCCTAAGTTCAATTTAAAGCTAATATATGCAGGTGTTTGGCCATAAAGGGACATCAGTGATGCTTCAGGTCTAACAAATAAACCTTCACTTTTTTTCATTGTTTGTAAAGTGGAACTAGTTGAAATATATATGTGATGGGTATAACCCTGAATATCTCGTTATAGTGGGAGGAACATTCAGTTCTTCAAGATGATGTGTTGGAAGCAGGAAAAATGGGCGCGCATATGGCACTGAACGACTTTGACGATGATCAGTGCATCTCAAAAATCGCAGTCCGTGTGTTTGTTTCTGTTATGCCCGGGTTACTACCCTCCAAAAAGTAGCATAAAGAAGGCTGTGAACTGACATTTGATTTGCATGTGAAGCAAAGTCTAGTCTGTCTGCTCAAATCCCACAGATTGATAATAAAGACAATAACGGCTATGATAGAAAGATATCAGGAAACATTTCAGCTTACTATATACGTGGATGTATAGCTGTAGAGTGGCAGCCGTGTTCATGTTACAACCTTTTTGTATTTTATATATATATACATATATATATATACACCGACTGTATTCCCTGATGGTACTGGCCACAAAATGTTTCCCGCCACACTGCAAAAATTTATCCGAGTAAAACTATAGTTCAAGGTGATGCCTGTACTGTAAATTCCCCTTTTTTCGATCCATTCAAGCATCCGTGGGATGTGCTGGAGAAATAAAAAGGGCCCCACCATACAATCTAGAGGACTTAAAGGTTTTGCTTTTAACATCTTTGCACTAGAAAGCACAGCACGCCTGCAGAGGTCTTGTGGAGCGCTTTTAACAACGTCATTGTCTCAAAGCAGCTTTACAGAGATTAAAAAAGGTGTATAAACGTTTACTGACTATAAGTTTGTTTCTAATAATTCTGAGTTTATTCCTAATGAGCGAGCCAGTGGGGGCTGTGGGAAGGAAAAACTCCCTGAGATGGCATGAGGAAGAAACCTTGAGAGGAACCAGATTTAAGAGGGAATCCCCATCCGGGTGGCACCGAATGTCCATTTATAGGCAGCTGGTAAAACACTATTCTATAATTACTCACTCACTCATTCATTCATTCATTTACTAGATGATGATGCGAGATATACATAAGGGAAATGCATAAAAGTTGATAGATCTGTCAGTCACATAAATCAAGAGCCATGATAAATTGTTCAGGAGGAAAGTGACAGAGTTTCAAGGTGATGCCTAGAATATCCCCAGATCTCAAACTAATCAAACATCTATGGGATGTGGTGGACAAACAGCTCTGACCCATGGAGATCCCACCTCAGTCTACATGACTTCTAGGATGTGTGTGTGTGACACCACAGCACACCTGAGGAGGTCTAGTGGAGTCCATGCTTCATTCCTGCTGCTTTGGGACAATGGCCATTGTTAAAGGCGCTATAGAAATAAAACAGAATTAAATCCCTGAACTCCAGTCTTAACACATTGAATGTGAAATGGTGGATTGTTAATTCACTGTAACAGTGTTTCCGGTCCCGCATGCAGCAGTTCTGCAGGAAGCCCGAGCTTCTCACTGCTAACTCACTAACTCAGCACCATGAGCCTTAACAATCACTTCTGACTTTTTTACTGCACCTCTTTCTGTGTCGCTGTTTCTTCAACTCCGAGTAAAGCGTACAGGTCCAGCTGTAACAGTTCTTTTGTAGAAGCCATTTAAATGACAAATAACGACATAAACGTGTACCTATTTTGAAAATGTAGCACACATTAAACGCTTCCGGTTTACGAAAAGGCAAAATAAAAGTCTTAGAATGTGTGAATGTATTTAGTTTATCCATTATTCTGTATATACGCGCATTCACCTGACAAATAATATTGAGTTTTTGGAGCTCTAATATAAAATACGAGGGCTTTTTTTTTTTTAATTCACTGTAACAGTGTTTCCGGTCCCGCATGCAGCAGTTCTGCAGGAAGCCCGAGCTTCTCACTGCTAACTCACTAACTCAGCACCATGAGCCTTAACAATCACTTCTGACTTTTTTACTGCACCTCTTTCTGTGTCGCTGTTTCTTCAACTCCGAGTAAAGCGTACAGGTCCAGCTGTAACAGTTCTTTTGTAGAAGCCATTTAAATGACAAATAACGACATAAACGTGTACCTATTTTGAAAATGTAGCACACATTAAACGCTTCCGGTTTACGAAAAAGGCAAAATAAAGGTCTTAGAATGCGTGAATGTATTTAGTTTATCCATTATTCTGTATATACGCGCATTCACCTGACAAATAATATTTAGATTTTGGAGCTCTAATATAAAATACGAGGGCTTTTTTTTTTTAAAAAAGAGGGGTTTTTTTTTTTTTTTTTTTTTTTTTCAAGAAGAAGAATTGCGCTACAGGTGACGTCACGCGATGCGAGTGACGCAAACAGCCAATCTGATGAATAGAATAGAATAGAATAGAATAGAATTTGTTTGCCACATATACATTACAGCACAATGAAATTCTTTCTTTGCATATGGGTCAGAGCACATGGTCAGCTATGATACAGTGCCCCTGGAGCACAGAGGGTTAAGGGCCTTGCTTAAGGGCCCATGAGTGGCAGCTTGGCGATACCGGGGCCTGAACCCCCGACCTTCCGATCAGTACATATTTAGTAACTTTAATAAAACCTTTACTTACCTTTTACTTTACAATTGATACACAAAGATACAAAAACATAATAATGATAATAATAATAACAAAACATAAACATTTTAAGTCCATGGCCAGGAAACTCTCCAGACCTTAATCCCATTGAGAACTTGTGGTCAATCCTCAAGAGGTGGGTGTACAAAGAAAAAAACACAAATTCTGACAGAATCCAAGCACTGATTATGCAAAAATGGGCTCCTACCAGTCAGGATGTGGCCCAGAAGTTGATTAACAGCATGTCAGTGTGAACTGTGGAGGTCTTAAAAAAAAGAAGGATCAACACTGCAAATACTGACACTTTGCATAGACTGTGATTTCAATAAAAGCTTTTGACACTAAGGAAATTATAAAACTTACTTTAATATACCATAATAACATCTAACAAAAAGATCTAAAAACTCTGAAGCAGCAGACTTTGTGAAAATTAATATTTGTGTCATTCTCAAAAGTTTAGGCCATGACTGTACTAACATTAGAATTAGTGGAAGTATGAGCAGTAGTATTAATATTAGTAGTAGTAGTAGTAGCAATACTAGTAAATTAGGTTGATTTAATAATAATAATAATAATAATAATTATTATTATTATTATTATTATTATTATTATTATTATTATTATCTGTAGAAATAGTTGTTGTAGTAAATCCAGCGCCCAGCAGATGGCAGCATGTGCTCAAACCTACACTAAAAATCTGTCGTAGTTTAAACAGTGCAAGAATGTAAAATAGCGACGGTAAAATCTTGTAAATTATAAAACATGAAATTACTGTTAATTAAACAGTTACCTACAGTTAATATTAATACAAGTAAACTTCTTACTTTTTGCCTTAATGCTTTGTAAAACTATTCCCTACATTAGTTTACTAGTATAGTCCACTTAAAAGAGTGAATAAAACTGATGTGTGTATTGGGACACAGATGAACTCTGCTGTAAACAAACAGAATCACAGAAGGAAAGAACAAGAAACAAAACTACAGACAGGTACAGCATTAGATGAAATCAACTGAATTAAAACATGATTAATGATTAAACAACTACAAAATCTTCAGCTTCACGTATTATATTCTTTATTCCTGTCAAATGTCTACAAACCATTCTTTGAGACCTAACAGGTTTTTTTTTTAAATGCATCGTGACCTCACCACTATTTCATAGTGAAGTGAAGTGAAGTGATGTGATGTGATGTGATGTGATGTGATGTGATGCAAACACTGATCTCAATTATGGTGAATTTAAATGTACACCTAAACACTTAAATTCGTAATTAGAGCTCTTAATAAGTAAAGCTGGTAATGCTGTTTGGGGGTTGTTTAATCATCCTCTGCTGAAATCTTGAGAGATTTAGTGTGTTTTATTTTCAGTTTGTTCACTGGTAAACAAAATGGAGAAGATTTGACTCAGCATCACTCACAGCATGAAACTTTTGAACTGTAATGTTATGATCTTTAGGGAAACATGGCTACACATTGGCATTCCGGACAATGCTATTGAGCTTGCGGGACGACACACACTCCGGGCGGATAAGAAAATTAGATGGCTCCCGTAAGACCAGATGCGGTGGATTGTGCATTAATGTTAACAAAGCTTGGTGCATGAACTCTGTTTTTGTTGGGAGACATTGTTCAGCTAACCTGGAGTATCTCATGGTTAAATGTAGACTGTTTTATTTACCGCGGGTGTTCACTTCAACCATTATAACAGCAGCTTACATTCCCCCCGATGCTGATGCCAAGCTTTCAATGAAAGAACTTTATGCAGCCATCAGTAAACAACAGACTGTTCATCCGGAAGCTGCGTTTATTGTTGCGGGAGATTTTAATCACTCAAACTTAGAAGCAGTGCTCCCCAAATTTCACCAGCATGTTTCCTGTCACACCAGAGGGAACAAAACCTTAGATACTTAGTATACACAAACATGGCTGGAGCTTATGTTGCGACCCCCCTCCCCCACCTGGGACAATCTTTCCTTGTTCCTCACCCCCAAATATGCACACCTCATCAATCGGGTGAAGCCATCAGTGAGAAGGTGTGGCCCGCAGAAGCAGATTTCACACTCCAGGAACGGTTTCTACACACAGACTGGAGTACATTTGCTTATCAGGCCACCAGTGACACTCACACGGACATCGACTGCTACACCTCCCTGTACTGGATTACATCAATACCACCATACACAGTGTTACTACTCAGAAACAGATCATCACATACCCAAATCAGAATTGGATAAACAAGGAGGTGCACCTACTGTTGAAGGCACGAATTTCTGCTTTCAGATCAGGTGACGCACAGGCCTACAGCACAGGTAGGGCTAACCTGAAGAGGGGCATCAAAGAGGCCAAGCACTGCTACAAGAGAAAGATAGAGGAGCATTTTTCCAAATCTAACCCTTGACGCATGTGGCAAGGCATCCAGGCCATTAGTGATTAAAAAATCCTCCCACTCCACCCCCGCTGCCACTGATGTCCTCTCCTTGAATGAGCTTAATGACCTTTATGCTCGCTTTGAGAGAGAAAACAGAGAAACTGCCACCAAGCTTAATCCCTCGGCTGACCACCCTCCAGTAGGAGCACAGAAGATGCCGTTTTAATGGCACTGCACTCTGTGCTCACACACTTGGACAATAAGAACACCTATGCATGTATGCTGTTTGTTGACTTCAGCTCAGCATTTAACACCATCATTCCATCCAAGTTAATATCCAAAATGTTAGATCTGTGCATTAACACCTCCACTTGCAATTGGATTATAGACTTTTTGACAACCAGACCACAGCAGGTTCGATCAGGCTCCATCTGCTTCAACACCATCATACTCAACACTGGTGTACCACAGGGCTGTGTGCTGAGCCCTTTCCTCTACTCCCTATTTTACTACCTCCGACTGCAGGCCTGTGAATTGATTTAACTCCATCATCAAGTTTGCAGATGACACTACCGTGATTGGTCTCATTACCAACAATGATGAGACTGTCAACAGGGAAGAGATCCAGCACCTAGCCACATGGTGCAACAACAATAACCTGCTCCTTACACCTCCAAGACAAAGGAGCTAATTGTGGACTTCAGGAAAGTGACAAGAGGCACACATGACACCACCCACATCAGTGGGATCCAGTTTCAAGTTTCTGGGGATCCACATCTCAGCAGACCTGTCCTGGACTACCAAAACCTCCAGCCTGGTCAAGAAGGCTCACCAGCGCCTCTTTTTCCTGAGGCGTTTCAGGTGCCTCCGGACCAGGATCAGCCGACTAAAGAACAGCTTTTTTTTCCCCCAGAGCTGTCTCTTTACTCTGCCCCTCGCTGATCCTACTGCCCTCATACACTGCTACATCCCCCCCTACACCTCACACTTTGTTATTGCACTAATGGACTGTTTACACAAAAACTATGCTCATTTGCACACTTGCTCTTTTTTCTCACACTTGCTGCTTACCATTGTTTACATCCACCTGATTTCTGTTTATAGTAATAGCAATATATTTTGTTTATAGTACTAAAGAACAGCTTTTTTTTCCCCCAGAGCTGTCTCTTTACTCTGCCCCTCGCTGATCCTACTGCCCTCATACACTGCTACATCCCCCCCTACACCTCACACTTTGTTATTGCACTAATGGACTGTTTACACAAAAACTATCCTCATTTGGACACTTGCTCTTTTTTTGCATTGCTGCTTACCATTGCCCCACTTACCATTGTTTATATCCACCCGATTTCTGTTTATAGTAATAGCAATATATTTTGTTTATAGTACATATCCTTCTGTAAATTTCAGTTTATAGTAATAGCCATCTGTATATTATGTTTATAGTACATACACATCTGTAAATTACTCCTATAATACCATTTTAAATAATTTATGTAACTCCTGTAAACACTGTATATCCTGCACTTACTTTATTTTCTCATTAACTTTATCACTGCTTTACTGTTACTTCAACACTCGACACATATGGGTGCTTTTTTAAAACTGAGGTTCTTACTGTTGGATTAAAGTTTTATATTTATGAAATTAAAAAAACACAATATGAAATGTATTTTAACAGTAATATCATTTAAGTTGAATTTATGGAAGCAAACTGTAAATACAAAAAAGAAAAAAGAGGAAAAAGAGACATGGTGATGGAATGAGGAAGTGCAGGAAAGCATAAGGAGAAAGAGGTTGGCATAACAGAGTGATAAACATGGGATGAGTATAAAACCACAATACAAAAACCTAGTGTATTTCTAAATTACTAACTGTAATTCTCTTCTTTTTTTAAATACTTTAATAATTATTTTTATTATTAGTAGTAGTAGTAGTATTAATAGTGGTACAAGGGGAGGTCATGAAATTGTTATTGCTAAGAAAAAATTATGTAATGAAAACGAATGTCGGTCGTGGTCCTTCTCTACATATCCTCCACCTGAGGCGACACACATTTCCAAACAATTAATAAACTGGTGGCTCTTTAGGAAACAGGTTAGGGTTAGAGTTAGAGTTAGAGTTTGGTAAATCACCTCATCGTCATCTTTGAAATGCCCGGCACAAAGTGGTTCCTTCAAGCAATGGAAGAGGAAGAAGTCACTGGGTGCGAGGTCAGGGGAGTAGATGGGATGAAGCAGAATTTCGTACCCCAAGTCGCCCCCCAATTTTCACAGTTTCAATGAGGTGATTACCACGTTGGAACCGTTCCTTAAGAGCCAAGAAGAAGACTTTAAAGAAGTTCTCTTTTTCATCCATGACATTTTGTATTCAAAATAGCAGTAACATATTGCAAAACCCACTATATTTTAATTCATGTTTGTAATTGTTTTTTAGTTGTATTTCTATATTTTTTTGGGTTTTTTGTCTCCTGTCCTTCACTGTATTCAAATGCACACAGTAGTTATTTCCCAAACTGTTGCTACAAAGTCAGGAGTATAGAACTGTCTGGGATGTCTTTGTTTAACTTCAGATTTTTTCTAAACTGGAACTCAGAGACCAAAACCTGTTCCAGAATGACAATAACCCTGTGCACAAACCGAGCTCTGCATAGACATTTACCAAGGTTCGAGTAGAAGAAATTCAGCTCCACTGATCACCGTCAGGCATTGGAATGCAGACCTCACCACAGGGGTTCTCACTCACAATGCATTTCTGACTTCACTAATACCCTTTGGATACAGTTAATGGGTAAATTCCAACAGCATTTGGATCATTGCATCTACAAACCCGATTCCAAAAAAGTTGAGACACTAAACAAATTGTGAATCAAACAGAATGAAATAATATAATATATTTTATTCAGAATACAACATAGATGACATAGCAAATGTTTAAACTGAGAACATGTATCATTTTAAAGAACAAATACGTTTATGATAAGTGATATGTAATAAGTGATTTTAAATTGAATGGCATTAACACATCTCATAAAAAAAAGTTGGAACAAGGCAACACAGTCTCACCCCACATCATCACATATCGACGTTGTGGATGTTGCGTCGGACGGCGTCCACATCCGACGCCGAGGGTACCCCCTTCGCATCGCTTTTCGACATAGAGGGACGGGAAACTCTTCGCTTCGCTTTTTGACGCAGATGGACGGGACCCCATTTACGGGTTAAGGTTAGGGTTTGGGTTAGGGTTCGGGTTCGGGTTAGGGTTTGGGTTTGGGTTAGAGTTAGGGTTAGGGTTACGGACATCTTCAGGATTTTTCGAAATTTAAAAATTATTCCTGTACACATATTATGATAGATAATACTTTATTCAGTGTATAGGACAGCGATCTGCGTTGAAAATTGTAGCAGACGGGCTCTCAACCATCTGCGTTGAAAAGCGAGGCGAAGGAAGGTACCGTCTCTCTACGTCGAAAAGCGCCGCGAAGGGGGTACCCTCGGCGTCGGATGTGGACGCCGTCTGACGCAACATCCACAGCGTCGATATGTGACTCTGTGGGGTGAGACTGCCCTGAACAAGGCCATGCGTGGCATCCCCTCTTCTTTTTTAACAGTCTGCAAACGTCTGGGGACTGAGGAGACAAGTTGCTCAATTTTAGGAATAGGAATGTTGTCTAATTTTTGTCTAATACAAGCTTCTAGTTGCTCAACTGTCTTAGGTCTTCTTTGTCGCATTTTCTTCTTTATGATGCGCCAAATGTTTTCTATGGGTGAAAGATCTGGACTGCAGGCTGGCCATTTCATTACCCGGATCCTTCTTCTATGCAGCCATGATGTTGTAAATTGATGCAGTATGTGGTCTGGCATTGTCATGCTGAAAAATGCAAAGTCTTCCCTGAAAGAAACCACGTCTGGATGGGAGCAAATGTTGTTCACAATTGCTCAAGTTTAGGAATAGGAATATTGTCTAATTTTTGTCTAATACAAGCTTCTAGTTGCTCAACTGTCTTAGGTCTTCTTTGTCGCATTTTCTTCTTTATGATGCGCCAAATGTTTTCTATGGGTGAAAGATCTGGACTGCAGGCTGGCCATTTCATTACCCGGATCCTTCTTCTATGCAGCCATGATGTTGTAAATTGATGCAGTATGTGGTCTGGCATTGTCATGCTGGAAAATGCAAGGTCTTCCCTGAAAGAAACAACGTCTGGATGGGAGCAAATGTTGTTCTAGAACTTGGATATACCTTTCAGCATTGATGGTGCCTTTCCAGATGTGTACGCTGCCCATGCCACACGCACTCATGCAACCCCATACCATCAGAGATGCAGGCTTCTAAACTGAGCGCTGATAGCATCTTGGGTTGTCCTCATCCTCTTTAGTCCAGATGACATGGCGTCCCAGTTTTCCATAGAGAACCTAAAATTTTATTTGTCTGATCACAGAACAGTTTCCCACTTTGCCACAGTCCATTTTAAAAAAGCCTTGGCCCTGCACCTTTGGATCATGTTTAGATATGGCTTCTTTTTTGACCTATAGAGTTTTATCCGGCGACGGCGAATGGCACGGTGGATTGTGTTAACGATAATGTTTTCTGGAAGTATTCCTAAACCCATGTTGTGGTTTTCATTACAGTAGCATTCCTGTATGTGATGCAGTGCCGTCTAAGGTCCAGAAGATCACAGGCATCCAGTATGGTTTTCCGGCCTTGACCCTTACGCACAGAGATTGTTCCAGATTCTCTGAACCTTTGGATTATATTACACTGTAGACGGTGATAACTTCAAATTCTTTGCAATTCTTCTCTGAGAAACTTCTTTTTGATATTGCTCCACTATTTTTCCCTGCAGCATTGGGGGGATTGGTGATCCTCTGCCCATATTGACTTCTGAGAGACACTGCCACACTGAGAGGCTCTTTTTATACCCAATCATGTTGCCAATTGACCTAATAAGTTGCAAATTGGTCCTCCAGCTGTTCCTTATATATACATTTAACTTTTCCGGCCTCTTATTGCTACCTGTCCCAACTTTTTTGGAATGTGTAGATCTGATGAAATCCTAAATGGGCCAATATTTGGAATGACATTTCAAAATGTCTCACTTTTAACATTTTATATTTTATCTATTGTGAATAAAATATAAGTTTAACCCAGCCATTAGGGAGGCACAAGCCAGTGCATTCTTAGTGCCGGTCCCAAGCCCGGGTAAATGGGGAGGGTTGCGTTAGGAAGGGCATCCAGCGTAAAAAATGTGCCAAATCAAATATGCGGATCACAAATGAGAATTTCATACCGGATCGGTCGAGGCCCGGGTTAACAACGACCGCCACAGGTATCGTTAGCCGACAGGGTACCGGTGGAAATTGGGCTACTGTTGGCCGAAGGAGGAAAAGGAGAGGAGGAAGACGTCTACAGAGACGGCAGGGAAAGGAGCAGTGTATGAGAGTGGAGGTTAGGGTTGGTACTTTAAATGTTGGTACTATGACGGGTAAAGGGAGAGAAGTAGCTGATATGATGGAGAGGAGAAAGGTAGATATGCTGTGTGTTCAGGAGACCAAGTGGAAAGGGAGTAAGGCCAGGAACATTGGAGGTGGATTTAAACTGTTTTATCATGGTGTGGATGGAAAGAGAAATGGTGTAGGGCTGATTCTGAAGGAAGAGTACAGTAAGAGTGTAGTGGAGGTGAAGAGAGTTTCTGATAGGGTGATGATCGTGAAGGTGGAAGTTGAAGGGATGATGATAAATGTCATCAGTGCCTATGCTCCACAAGTTGGCTGTGAGATGGAGGAGAAGGAAAGATTCTGGAGTGAATTAGATGAAGTGGTAGATGGTGTACCTAGGAAAGAACGGTTAGTGATTGGGGCAGACTTTAATGGGCATGTAGGTGAAGGGAACAGAGGTGACGAGGAGGTGATGGGTAGGTATGGTTTTAAGGAGAGGAATGTGGAAGGGCAGATGGTGGTAGATTTTGCTAAAAGGATGGAAATGGCAGTGGTGAACACTTATTTTAAGAAGAAGGAGGATCATAGGGTGACGTATAAGAGTGGAGGAAGGTGCACACAGGTGGACTATGTGCTATGCAGGAGATGCAACCTGAAGGAGATTGGCGACTGTAAGGTGTTGGCAGGGGACAGTGTAGCTAGACAGCATAGGATGGTGGTCTGTAGGATGGTTTTGGAGGCGAAGAAGAAGAGGAGGAGAGTGAGGACTGAAAGAAGAATAAGATGGTGGAAACTGAAGGAGGAAGAGTGTAGTGTGAGGTTCAGGGAAGAGGTCAGAGAGAGGCTCAGTGGTGTTAAGGAGGTGTTGGATGATTGGGCAACTACTGCAGGAGTGATGAGGGAGGCAGCTAGAAAAGTACTTGGTGTGACATCTGGAAATAGAAAGGAAGACAAGGAGACGTGGTGGTGGAATGAGGAAGTGCAGGAGAGCATAAGGAGAAAGAGGTTGGCAAAACAGAAGTGGGATAGACAGAGTGATGAGAAAAGTAGGCAGGAGTACAAGGAGATGCGGCAGCAGGTTAAGAGGGATGTGGCGAAAGCCAAGGAAAAGGCATATGAGGAGCTGTATGAGAGGTTGGACACTAAGGAAGGAGAAAAGGATTTGTACCGATTGGCCAGGCAGAGGGACCGAGCTGGAAAGGATGTACTGCAAGTTAGAGCAGTAAAGGATGGAGAGGGAAATGTGTTGACTAGTGAGGAGAGTGTGTTGAGAAGGTGGAGGGAGTATTTTGAGCAGCTGATGAATGAGGAAAATCAGAGAGAGAGAAGGTTGGATGATGTGGAGTTGGTGAAGCAGGATGTAGATAGGATTAGTAAGGAGGAAGTGAGAGCAGCGATTAAGAGGATGAAGAGTGGAAAGTCGGTTGGACCAGATGACATACCGGTAGAAGCGTGGAGATGTTTAGGAGAGATGGCAGTGGAGTTTTTAACCAGATTGTTTAACAGGATTTTGGAAGGTGAGAAGATGCCTGAGGAATGGAGTAGGAACCATGATAGTGAAAATGCTAACCCACATCCTTCAAAATAAAAGTTTGACTTCGATACATAAGAATTCTTCCAAAATGTATGATGCTGTGTTTATATAATAGCGCAAAATTAATATTCACTGTCTGTAGCCTACTCTTTTCAAATGTCTTTTAGGCCTGCTGCATTTTTATTTTTATTTTTTTTAAATAGGCACATTTTGACAGGAAGTGCTTTTCAAATAAAATTTGCCTGATTTCATTCATTTGAATTCACTCAATATTCTCTTCATTTGGAATTAGCTAAATATAATGCTTGAGTTTTATTTAACTGCAATGGGTAGATTTTATTCCAAACATTTTTATTTGAAATGTAATTAAATATTTGCCTCAAAATCAAAAACACAATTATATTGAATACATTTTAACCAAAAACATTAATTTGAATCTACATGACCACAGAATCATTTCCTACAGTGTAGATACTTAAAGACATTCATAATAAAATTGCATACAAATAATTAATTTTAGTAAAAGGCAATCAGTTTTAGTAAAATCTGTATAAATGTGGAGGAGGAGAAGAGTGTGAATTAAGAACAGCTGTAAAAGTAGTAGAGGAGTGAGAAAATAGGTTGGAGAACATTGGAGAACATTGGGGAAGCGAGAGAAACAAGGTTGAGTGTAAATACAGTCTCAGACTTCTTTGTGAGGGTCTCCGACTGCTCCACGGTGAGGCTCTCAAGTTCATATCTGTACATATTTACAAAAAAAAAAAAAAACATAAAATAAATAATAATTATTATTTCTGACCAAATGTCTTGCTCCTACCCTTAGTCAAGATAAATTCACAAGCTGTTCTTATCTTATTTAAAAAATCTCTTGTGACAGGAGTGGGGAGCAGATGGGTGATTATGTCTGCAACCCACCTATTTGAAGTCTTTTTAATAAAAGGCTTGTAACCCACCGCCTCAAGTTTCTGCACCTGAAATGAAAGCAGTTAAGCATTACACATACACATTAGTTACACCCACTGCATTATTACGTACATTAATTCTGTATAAAGCAATTTTATTTTAAAGTCATTTAATGGAGTGCAATGCAACAAAATGAGCCTTAATCAGTTTCATAAAGTTTATTATTTGAGAAAAAAAAACATTTGACTTGAGAAAAACTGTTTTACAATTGCCAACGTGACTGATTCATTATTTGACAGAGAACACAACTTATTGTTTCTCTTTAACACAGCTTAAACATAAACATAGTCTTCTTTGTGTGAATTAAAACTTAAGTTAAATAGGTTTATGAAGGTCACATCATACTGGTACTAGTCTATAACATTCACTATATGACAATCAGGCTTTCAGGTACATTTTAAATAACGTGAAAAAGCATTTTTACTGAATCAATAATACGCCCAGCATTTCTGTTTGTCACGACAGACTGTCCCCACTGCATATCCAGTGACACCACTTTGTCTTTTATTTTCTGTTTAGTGGACAAACTTTCAAAGCAGACAGAACAAGTTAAATATACAGAAATACACACACAAAAAGACAGACAGACAGACAATGTGTTAAAATAAAGAGACCTATTAAGAGAAACAAAAAGATGGACAGATGGTATCTACAAATGTAAACGGCAAGAGAGAGAGAGAGAGAGAAAACAGGTTAAAAAGAAAAAACAGGAAAAAAGTAAAAAAAACGCATCACAATTCATGTGCTACTGTGTATGGTTGTGTATGTGACCAATAAAATTTTTACTTGAATTTAAATGTACATTTTGGTAAAGGCTGAGAACTGAGATCCTGTCAGAAGAGAGAGAGAGAGAGAGAAAACAGGTTAAAAAGAAAAAACAGGAAAAAAGTAAAAAAACGCATCACAATTCATGTGCTACTGTGTATGGTTGTGTATGTGACCAATAAAATTTTTACTTGAATTTAAATGTACATTTTGGTAAAGGCTGAGAACTGAGATCCTGTCAGAGCTTTTAATGAAGACATATTAAGTATTAAGTACCAATCATTGTGGAATTAAATTATTTGAATTAAATTTAATTCTAAAACTGCAGGCTTACAGCTCAAGGGTCCCCTGCTTAATCATGACCTCCAGACACTGTTTCTGTGGAGTTTTTATTGTATTATCTCTCAACTATTGTTTTTCCTCTTCTACATTCCAAAAACTGACTACCCCAAATCTATCTTGTTGTAAATATGTGTGTATGTGTGTGTGTGTGTGTGTGTCTGAGAGGAAGAGAGAGAGAGAGAGAGAGAGAGAGAGAGAGAGAGAGAGAGAGAGAGAGAGAGAGAGAGAGAGAAAGAGAGAGAAGGGGACTTGTCTATCCAGGTTGTATCCCTGCCTCTTCTTGGAAGTGTCAGCCATATCAACCTTTAACCTAGCCAGGATACAGCAGTAAACTATAATTCTGTGAGCAAACACTGAACAACACTGTATAGTTTTCCTGTGTATTTCCTTTTAAAGTGAATATTTGTCCAGCTGGACTATACACGCACTTTCATAGCTATTACAAAGTCAAATTATCTTTAGTAAGTAAAATTTAAGTAAAAAAAGAGATATTTTTTAACACATTTTCTTTTTAAAAAGACGAGATGACAACAGTGATTCATGAATAGAATTAAGAAAATTTATGACAAGATATTTTGTTTGATAATAATATTTCACTTTATTAACCTCGCTATTAACTGATGAAGCATCTCTTCTGGAAGAGTTATTTAAGTTATTTAAGAGAATGACTTAATTTCATTTATTTGCTCATCAAAATCATCAACCTGTATTCTCGATCCCTTGCCTACAAGTTTCTTTAAAAAGATAATTCCAATAGTAATTGAACCAGTTCTAAAACTGATAAACTCTTTATTCAGCACTTGTTATGCACCTAAATCATTAAAACTGGCAGTTATCAACCCCCTAATTAGGAAACCTGACTTTAACCATGTCAGCTGTCCAACTACAGGCCAATAATAACAAGATTTTAGAAAAGGTTGTAGCACAGCAGTTCTGGCCACATCTACTTAGGGATACATTTTGGAAATGTATCAGTCAGGATTTAGGCCTCATCATAGCACAGAGACGGCACTAGTTAAGGTGGCAAATGACCTGTTATTGGCTTCTGATCAGGGTTTTGTCTCCTTACTTGTTTTGCTCGACCTTAGTGCAGCTTTTGACACCATTGATCACACTATACTGCTTGCTAGACTTGAGAACGTTGTTGGAATAAAGAGAACTGCTCTCTCCTGGCTTAGGTCCTATTTGACTGATCACTAACACTTTGTTGATGTAAATGAGTTCTCCACACTCTCTGAAGTAAAGTTTGGTGTTCTGCAAGAATCTGTCTTAGGCCCACTGATCTTCTCATTATATATGCTGCCTCTTGGTGAAATTATACATAAACATGGTATTCACTTCCATTGCTATGATGATGATACACAGCTGTATGTTTCAGCAAAGCCAGATGAGAGAGATCAGCTTAACAACATTCAGAAATGTGTAAAGTACATTAGACAGTGGATGCTTGATAACTTCCTTCTGCTCAGCTCAGATAAGAAGGGTGACTTTTACTAGGACCACATGCAGCTAGAAGAAAACTTTCCGATTACGTAGCATCTCTGGAAGGTGTTTCTGTCTCAGTGTGTACAGCAGTCATAGACCTTGGTGTGATAATAGACCGTAGTCTTTCATTTGAGGCTCACGTGAATAATATTAACAGTATCGCCTTCTTTCACCCTAGAAATATTGATAAAAGTAGAAATATTATGTCATTACATGATGCAGTAAAACTAGTTCATGCTTTTGTTACATCTAGATTAGACTACTGTAACGCTTTACTGTCTGGGTGTGCGAGTAAGTGCATTAATAAGCTTCAGTTAGTTCAGAATGCAGCAGCAAGTGTACTCACTAGATCTAGGAAATATGACCACATCACCCCGGTTTTAATCAGTCTACACTGCTCCCAATCAAATCTCGCATTGATTATAAAATACTACTACTGATGTATTAAGCACTTAAAGGTCTCGCACCGCAGTATCTGAGTGAACTTCTGTAACAGTATGATCCTCCATGCCTACTTAGATCAAAAGGTGCTGGCTATCTGTTGGTACCTCAAATAATGAAGACTACAGCTTGGGGCAGATCCCACAGTTATGGAACAGCCTTCCAATTAGTGTTCGGGACTCAGACACAGTCTCAGTGTTCAAGTCGAGGTTGAAAACGTATTTATTTAGTCAAGTCTTTTATCAGTAGATTTTTCTTAGGTAAAGGAGCAGATCTAAAAGCATTGTGGAAATAGAGTGTTAGGTGAACTGGGATATTTGTATGCTGTCGTCTCCTCACTCTCACACGTTCACTCAAGTAGGTGACGGTGGTGTGGTGGGTCGTCTCCTTTCCCAGAGATTCCTCATGTCTGTGTTACCTTCTGGTTCTCCCTTTTAGTTATGCTGCTATAGCGAGTCTTGCCGGAATCCGCAACTGTAAGGATACATAACATTCCATATCCTTCTCTCCCTGTCACCCCGCTACTGTCTCTCTCTCTCTCTCTCTCTCTCTCTCTCTCTCTCTCTCTCTCTTGGTCAAGTCAAACATGCTCCTGAGTTTCCAGTGACCCCTCTTCCTGCCCCTCTCTCCTTTTTTGCCCTGGCCTGCCTCTGGATGGTTTTCTCTTTAATTGGAGGCCACTCTGTGCAGCTGGAGATGGTTTTCCATCAACGCCCTGGAGATCCATGAAATTACGGAGTAAGAACAAGAACTCTGAGAATTTGGATTTGGACTGTAGTTAATGCCAATATTCAGCAACACTGACTCAGGACTACAGTTTGCTTCTGATCACCATCACTGCACACCTAAACATTGTTTATCTGTAATAAATGGACATTCAGTGCAACTAAGATGAGGATGGGTTCCCTCTTGAGTCTGTTTCCTCCCAAGGTTTTTTCTTTTGCCATCTCAGGGAGTTTTTCCTTGCCACAGTTGCCACCGGCTCACTCATTAAGGACAAACTTACACTTATAAAAAATATCTTAATTATTGTTTATCACCACTATATCGGTGTAAAGCTGCTTTGAGACAATGTTCATTGTTAAAAGTGCTATACAAATAAAAATTAATTGATTTGAATTGAATACTTCTCTTGTCTTTGTTTCTGTGTGCCAATTAGAATTCTCATTTTGTTGACAACACCAGTAACATAGGTTCTACAATGGGATGTTTGCAGAAAATGGCTGACTGAGTATATGCACTATTAATTACATAATTGCACTTTATTATACCTTGTAAAAAATGCATTGGTTTCTTTATTCACATTTTCACAGATACCAGCTGCTATGATGAGAATCCAGTTGTGATTATTCATTTTTCCTTTTCTATGTGAGGTTTACTAACCAGATATTTATACTGTAAAGACTGTGGGTACAGAGATATTGATGTATGAGCAGTTAAAGTAGCTTCTCATAGTTTATTATAAATAAAGAGTCAATCAGGACATATGATATAATCAGTCATATTGTAATCATTTTCAGTGGAACTGTTGTAATTATATAGTTATATAGTAAATGTTATTAGCATTTAATTAACATTAATAGAACAAACTTGTATTGTCACCATTGCTACTGGTATCTGACAGCCACCTTTAATGCATAAATGTAACATACGGGAAAAACAAAAATGATTTCACTTTGTATATCTTTTCACCAAAATTCTTTTCTTACAGCACAGGATGTACTGCTTTCTTATTTGAGAGTGTGACTGCCGTACACAGGCATTGATTTTATTCCACGTTTGAAAATGATGGCTGTAGAATTTAACTTTTTTCAGAGTTCATGCAGGTCAAAGGAAATTAAACTTGGTCCTTGTGTTTTACACATGTAACATTATCCTAACACTCAGACACTGACACCCTCATAAACAGACACTATGTACATGAATACTGTACACACACACACACACACACACACACACACACACCAATTCCAGAAAATTTGGGATGCTGTGTAAAATATAAATAAAAACAAAATGCAATGATCTGCAAATCACATATTTTATTCACAACAAAACAATGGTTAAAAAAAAGTTTTAAACCAAGTAAATGTAAAAGAGGTAAATAAATAAATAAATAAGGCTATTTAGAAGTTGATGCCTGCAATACAGTTTAAAAAATTAGGACAAGTGCAACAAGGGGGGGGGGGGGTAAGTGTTACTAAAAATAAACAGCTGGATGAACATTTTGCAACTAATTAGGTTAATTGGCAACAGGTTAGTAATATGATTGGGTATAAAAAAAAAATCTATCTGAAGCAAAGATTTCCAGATGTTCACTAATCTGTGAAAAACAAAATGTAGAACAATTTCAGAATAAAGTTCGTCAACATCAGTTTGCAAATACTTTAAATATATAAATGCATAATATTAGCAAGGGACAAGAGGCTGAAAATCAATACTGGATACCAGTGATTTTGGGATATCAGGCGGCACTACATCAAAACCAGGTATGATTCTCTGATGAAAATCACTGCATGGGCTCAGAAACACATTTAGATATAGTGCAAAGTAATGGAGTGTGTGGCAGGGTGAAGTGGGTGCAGAAAAGTGATAGCAGGAGTGATTTGTGATAGAAGAGTATCTGCAAGAGTGAAAGGAAAAGTTTATAGGACTGTGGTGAGACCTGCGATGTTGTATGGATTAGAGACAGTGGCATTGAGTAAAAGACAGGAGGTGAAGCTGGAGGTAGCAGAGCTGAAAATGTTGAGATTTTCGTTGGGAGTGATGATGATAGACAGGATTAGAAATGAGTTTATTAGAGGGACAGTGCATGTAGGATGTTTTGGAGACAAGGTGAGGATTGTGAGCTTGAGATGGTTTGGACATGTGCAGAGGAGGGACATGGGGTTTATCAGTAGAAGAATGCGGAGGATGAAGCAGGTAGTTGGGTTAAAAGAGGCAGATGTAGAGGACAGGGGAGAAGAAGAAGAAGATGCAATGAACAATCCCTATGAATGATCCAAAGATTATTTAAAATGGACTGAGGCAAAGTGAAAAACTGTTCAGTGGTCAGATGATTTAAAATTAATTTTTTTTTGTAAACCATGGACTAAAGAGGACCATCTGGCTTCTTATTAGCTGTCAGTTCCAAAGCCTGCATTACTGATGGTGCATAGACAGCTTGCACATCTGGAAAGGCACCATCAATGATGAAATATATTTACAGGTTTTAAAGCAGCATATGTATCGTTTTCTAGTAACACTTGGCAGATAACGAAAAGGAAAATATGGCAAAAAAGTCCTAGGAATGTTGAGAAGCTACAAATTTGCATCAAAGCACAAATAGGACAACATTCTTCTCCAAAACTCCAGCAACTGTTCTCATCAGTTCTTAGATGTATGACTGTTGTTTAAAGTACATTAGAGGGGATGCTACATGATGGTAAACATGACTTAGTTATAGTAGTTAGATATAGTGTCAAAATTGTCATATGGTTCTAAGCTTGTGGCTACACGGTCCTCGCCAAGATATAAAAACACAGACAGACAGACCCACCGAGACACACACACACACACACACACACAGTGGAGTTTTGGTCACTCCACCCTTTCTGGAATTGCCGGCTTGTGTGTGTGTGTGTGTGTGTGTGTGTGTGTGTCAGAGAGAGTGTGAGTCTACAGTATGAATCATGGTTCACATCTACGCTCCATCACAGTAGAGATAAAAAAGGCACACAGCAGCTCGGCAGCCTGTAATGTGGATGTAGTGGAAAAACACTGAATATTTCCTGAAGCACGCTCATGAAACAGAGGTAAGTCTGATTCTTCTCGCCGTCCATCTTTCTGTCCTAAAACAATCGACCGATTCACTGGTCGAAATCGCTTTCCGAAGTTAAAAAAAATCGCCATATTTAGTAACTTGAAGTTGTGCCATTTGCAGACCTTCCATTATTCTTCTATTGCAAGAGTATTATTAGGTCATGGGCAAATTAAGGGTTAATTATATACATCACTCAGATATTTCGGCATTATGACTTTGACCTAAATGAGTATCCTGTGGACAAAAACACCAGGATTTTGCTTGGAAAGAAACACATCTTCTGCAGCTCTGCTCCAGTCTGCTTTCGTGTCTAATGGCTTGTTCGGGATCTTATACTCGTGTAGACTAGATCTTGTCTCGACCATCTTGTAGAAGAATGACATCTTGGTATTGATCTGTGCAGTGTTTTGCTGATTATGAGCGATCCGTTGTGTACATGTTCAGTAGATCAGTAGTCCACACATTCCGCACATCCTGGTCACGTGATCCAGCTGCTTGACTCCTACAATAGGGAGTAGTAGGGACTGATGAAACACCTCAGACCAGGGCTATTTTATTTACAAATGTTTGAAGATCCAGTTTAAGGAGTTTTCTTCTAGTTAGGTCTTCAATGCCTTGAGCAAGCCATGCACTTTATTGTCATTTTAATCATGTACAACTTCTACAGTTCACAGTGAAACAGGACCAGAGGGCTACATAAAACAGAGATAATTACCAGAGATAAGAACTACATGTGATGATGCAGATTCCTTGGATTCCTTGGATAGCCACATCATAGTATATACTCAATAAGACATGGCTAAATTTATGCCCTTAGATCGAGTTTTTCCTCATGCTCATTTTTATCCAGTCAACTGCATTACCTCCTCTAATACTTGCTCCTGATTTTACCCTAATTTATAGAAATCACTTGAATATTTGATTGAAATTAATTGAAACTGTTTAACGTGTATAAATATTGAAGACAGACAAATAGATAGATAGATTATATATACTTTGTCCAGCCTAATGTTGTGAAATATGGTATGTAGATACTACTAAGATATTGCACATTGGTATGACTTGTCTTGGTGCCATTGTACCGATTGCACAACGGAAACTTGCTCAGCTCTGTTTTTTTGGCGAGGAGGAGAGTTGTGTATCAGATCAGTATCATGTAAACGAAAGGTAAAATTCTTTGCATTTTTTAAAATAAGGAAAATCTGGGAACACTAATTCAATATTAAAGAATACAATAAAGAAAATAGATTTGGTTACGTTATTTCAAAAACGAGCAAAAGTAGTAGTAAGTCATTAAAGTTTTTTTTTCCTCAGCATGTTTCCTAAATAATTACCAGATTGTAGGATCTCCATTATTTTTTACTGCATATACTGTCTCTGCATATTGAGCGAATAGGAATAATAAACTTCCTGTCTATTCACTTTAATTTCGAATGTTATGAAAATTTGGTTTTGTCGATAAAACCTACTTGGGGAGAGCATTACATTGTTAAAGCTGAGAACTGTACAGAAGGGCATGAACATAAAAAAAATCCTATTTGAAAGACTGCCAACTTTTACCTCAGATGGAATGTTGTGCAGTTTATGCAGTTATCTACTCTGACAATCATGTGGCACCTGCATAAAAAGCATGCAGATATGCATGTTTTCCAGTCAGGCATGTGACTTTTTTTGTGCCAAAAGGGCTCATTTGGGTGAGTCTGTGCATTAAATTTTCACCATCTTCCCCTTTGAGTGTGTTTCCTCATGTCATTTCATGTAGTTGTACATTGCTATTGCCATGCGATTGCTTATTATTAGTTTAAGATCTAAATCAAATGTAAATATGGATTATTGTAAGCTTAGTAAAATGTTTATTGTTAAAAATATTCCATAAATAGAATTTAATCCATTGAATCTTTGCAGACTTTCTAACAAGGTAACAATCGTAAATAGCAGCTGATCACATACATTTATATAGGTGGATGCATGCTAAATAGGGACCCTCCTAACTGGAAACAGAAACTGTTGGAATGGGAATCTTCAGTGTCAGTGTGATTTATGTTAATTGTGCTAGTACATTTGTTTAAAACTTAGAGAACATCATATATTTAAAATACTAAAGCATGCCAAAATAGTTAATCACAGTAGCTCACATAGTAAATTATTTACTATTTAGAATGATGAAATATAAAATCCACTGCCAAAAACAGGTTCAGATAATGCAAATATGTGTCAATTTTACTTAGTAAATGTTTAACTGCATTTTAAAAGCTGAATCAATTTTTTTTCTTTATCTTCTCAACATTTGACCAATGGTAAATATACCGCTTTGTTTTAATCTAAAACAGCTTTTTCACACAAAGAGACATTTATTTAATTTAAACATGTCTAGTAAGAATTTATTCTGTACCCTCTCTTGGCATTCATGAAACTAAAAATTTTTGGAAATAAAGACTTAGTTCTTAGCAAAGAAAAGTGTTAAGCAGGTTCATTATACAAAATTTAATTTTATTTCACAAATACATGGAAACTATTTTTAAGCCCTGAGGCATTAAATGAAAATAGATACCTGAGTCTAACATGGAACAAACACACTTTTTATCTGAAAGTGGACTGTGGTGAAAAGGTCACAATCTAGGGATCACAATCAATAACAATGTGCAATATAAAGGGTATAAATGTAACACCAAAACACTGGTGAATGGTACTTTGGGCAAGCCAAATTTATAATAAAGTTTGCATGATACTTTGTGTGTCAGACGTCCTAGTACTTTGGAATCATGCTGCAGAATAGTTTAATCATTCAGTTTTTCATCTTCAAACTGACAGGGACAGACCTCAACCACAGATCAACATGGACATGTTCAGTTAGTGTTGCTTGTCCAACTACTGGCATTTTATTTGGAGGTGTGAGAAAACCGATCTGAAACAATGTCACTACACCCACTTCATGTTAAAAAATAAAAAGTGCAAGGTTTCATTATATCATGATAGTTTAGAAAAGAGTACAAATGCTACTGGGTGTGTAAGCTTTGTACAATATGTACTGGGAGCAGGAATTGGTATAACAATTTAGTTCATCTGAAATGCATTTTAGTCTATGTGGTTTTGAGAGAGAACTGGCTGTGGTTATAACCTTGAGATTGTGCTATCAAGACTCTACAGTAATACACAAAGGAAGGATGACACATTTCCATTGTCCCTCTTAATCCAATATAACAAACAGAGGGGAAAAAAAAACTCGAGGAAGATATCTTGCCTTGATTTCCTGACTAGAACAATACAGTATAACAATGTCCTTGTGCATGTTTCAGGTTTTCACATATGTAGTTGTTTTTGTTCTTGAGCATATTATATATTCAAGTGTATCTGGCTTTTGTGCTTCCCTGTGACTAATACCTTTGTAGACATTGTGACAAACACTATGTGTGGATACGATTTAATCAGACTAATGTAGGCTAACACCCAAGAGAGCTCATACTGAAATCTGATATATAGCAATATGTGCAAAGTACATATTTTGCATACATATACATATTTGGATTTCACAAATATAGAAATATATGTCAGATACTTGTACATATAATGCCACATATATTTCAAAATATAAAAAAAAATTATTTCTACGTATCTAACATATTTTTCCAAATACACACACACACACACACACACACACACACACACACACACACACACACACACACACAAACAAACATAATTGTTTAAAACCTGTGTGCCAACAAGTAACAGGGATCAACAAGGAACCAAATTTTACAATAAACATAATATAACAACACTGCAACATTGCAATATTAAACATTATTTTCACATTTTCAAAGTAACATTCTGATATGATTGCATGTTACAATAATCAGTGTGCACTTTCTTCAGATCTGGAACTTGAAACTGGAGTCAAAAATGCTCAAATGCCAATACTCATATATCTAAAACAAAAAAAAAGAGAAAACAGGAGACCCTTTTATAAAGAAATTACATGTGTAAAGAATAAAAAAATAAAAAAAATAAAATAATAATAATAAAACATGTGTATATATATTTGCAAAGTTATTTTTAACTGCAATAACTAACTAACTATCTAAATATTTCTAAAGTAAAATTAACGTTGAGATGACAAATCATAAATATGAAGCTTAAAGTAAATCTTAACATGATTCAAGTTACAATCATTTGCTAACAGATAAGAAATCCTATAAACATTTACATTTAAAAAACATTCAAGTTAGTTTGAGAGTTAGCATAATAGCAAAGGGAAATGCATGCAGAGATGACATAGCTGATCAGAAAAACATAAACACATAGTATCCTATAGTGTTGTATAGTATCCTATAGTGTATGTACCTTGGTATGTAACTTTGGTTGCTTTTGGATCCATTACATTCATGTTATGAAAATGTTATCTTATACTATTTTATATATATATATATATATATATAATTGTTTGCTTCTATTCAAAGAAGAGTCTGAATAATGTCATTCCCCTGCATTTACATTTATGCATTTGGCAGATCTACATTCAGCAGCAGAGATGCCTAAGATTGGCACAAGACTGAGCTCTCAAATTACTCTCTAGGAGTGTATCAATGTTGAATATTCCCATGAGCAAATTCTACATTAATATCTCTGTGATATTAGTTTCACATAGTAACTAATTCCATAAATCAACATTAGGTATCTCAGATATTATACTTTCATTTATCATGAATAGTGTTACACAATATATTAAAGTATGTGTCTTACATTAGATAGTAATAAACATATTTGTACATATACTTTATTATATATGTCTCATGCAAACAATAGAACTACATATATGTTCACATATACTACGTATCATTTTACATATATGGCTACAGGTCAGATGTTCATATGAAAGTATTCGCCCTCACGTACTAGTGATTAGTTTCACATAGTAACTAATTCCATAAATCAACATTAGGTATCTCAGATATTATACTTTCATTTATCATGAATAGTGTTACACAATATATTAAAGTATGTGTCTTACATTAGATAGTAATAAACATATTTGTACATATACTTTATTATATATGTCTCATGCAAACAATAGAACTACATATATGTTCACATATACTACGTATCATTTTACATATATGTTCATATGAAAGTATTCGCCCTCACGTACTAGTGTCAGCTCCACCAAGAAAAACATATTTAACTTATGATATTGAAGGATTATTCAAAATCCATTTTTTTCAAGTTGTTCTATTTAAGGGGGAAGAACGTGTAGGGATCACATGAGATACGCAGTCTCAAAAAAGGACAAATGTTGTTATAGTAACATGTTTCCTTTGTCAGCATTGTTCACTCCTTGCAAAAGGAAGCACATAACACTGCATGGAAGTCTGTACATCCTGTAACATGAACTTGAAAGTAGAGTTTACCGATAGAAAAAAAAAGTACTAAACTGAACCATTCTAGGTCACTGGACTGCCGGCTCTGTAAGTTCAGGTTTTGCAATGTCAGTTATTATCTTTGTACAATATGTGTCAATTAAATGTGAATACTTCTTGTTGTATGCATTTCAGTGTCAGACTTTTTGTTCAGTTACTAATTAACTTTCTATTATAAAGGCAAGTCTTAAATCTTTTTTTAATGAAGAGAAATGGGAAACACATGCAAGACTTGATTTAATGCATGGCTTCGCTATTGCCATTGCTGTGCAATTGAATAAAGCTTTGTCAGGGAACACCACTATATGACCAGAGTCCCAAACAGAATGATTAGAACTTAGACATTGATAGTTCTCACTTTAAAGTAGTATTGTCTGTAAAGAAACTGCAGGACCAGTGTGCGTGGGCATCACCAAGCACACACTGGCAGCAACAAAGAAGCAAGCTGCCGAAAGCGCCAACTGGCATGTGCCCATTTCTTCTGTAAGAGAACAAAAATGCTTTTTCCACAGGCTTAGTTAGGCTCATTTATAAAATACAAATCAAGCACACTGTTTACATGAGGTTACATATATTGTGCATGCTGTGCTGTGCTGTAGCCTATGATCTGTTTCTTGGTCAATTTCTGTTTGTTTAAGCTTCTTCGCCCTATACTTTTAGGTGTTCTAAATTTGGTGTAAGATTTAGCTAAGGATTAATTCTTGGCACCTCTGTCAGACCTTGAATTCCTTTAGATGCTTTATAGGAGGAAGGCACATTAAAAAAGCATGTTTGAAGGTAAACTGGCTACTCCAAAGTAATGTGTTTGTGCAAGGTTCCCTGCAATAGACTGGCATCTCATCCTATCGAAGGTGTTCACAGTGTTGAAATAGTCCTGGTGTTGATCCAGGTCTACTGTGATCCTGACTAGGAAGTGGTTAATATATAGTAATGAGAAAAAAAATAGCAATAGATGGTTTGCTGTATTACCCACAACTGGATTAAACTAAAGAGTAAATGGCAGTGTTGTTGACCCAGGGTCAAATCATTGAATTTTAAACATCGTTGGCATTCATTCTGACATAAAGCTCTTCATTGTGCAGAGAAAATCTGTCGGTGCTAAAGAGCTTGCATATTCCATTGTAGCCTGGGCATTTTTCTGCTAACTGCTTAGCTTGTTCCCATTACTCAGCGTCATGTGAATGCAGAATGAGCACTCTGTTCACTTGTTTATACGATATGTTTATACTGGTCCCTGTGCTGTTTCTTTGTCGTTTACATGACATGATTTTTTTGGACAACCTATGCTACATTAAGCTGATTACCAACAGACAGCTTTAGCTTTTCCTTTCTGAGGTTTCCTTTTCCCTTTTGGTACCTTTTAAAGCAAATGCAGTGTCAGGAACACGTGGAGTGTTTGGATCGGTTGAAGCCCTAAAAAGAATGTTAGTCATGTTTATTTCTTTTAACAAGTGCATATACATGAAAAAAACTGCCGTCCTGACAGCTCTGGAGTACTGGGTTTTATGCTGAGCCGGCTTACTGTCTGTGTGGAGTTTCTATGTGTGTAGGTTTCCTCTGGGTTGAATGGGCCGTTCCTTGTCTCAAAAACCAGTAGGAGAATTACGAATGATAAATCGATGAGTGTGAGTGGTGCGTGTGGTCCTCTAGCAGCGCACTTAGTGTGTATTACCCAGTGATATGTAAGTAAGTAAAAATAGGGACGTCAGTGTAAATGGATCATAATCACAAGATACACGAAAAAACTAAATATAATAAAAATAAACCACACATAAAATGACAGAATGCAAGAAAGATAGATTTTTTTAGCTATAAGCATCTGTGGGCCAAGAAAATTAAATATGAACTGTGATATTGGGACAAATATTAAAATGTCAATTATTTCCCCCTCTTGTGTTTCTACTTAAAAAAGCATGCCCTGAGAGAGTGGAGCAAACAAAGACAGTGTGTATTTTTGTCTGGAAGACTTGAACTGAAGAAGAATGAAGCAAGAAGAAGTTTAGCCTCTGTTATGTTTGTGTCCGTTCAAAAATGCTAGCTGCAGCAGTGTTTAGCTTGAGTGTGGACACGTACTACAGTAGCTCAGCGTTTCCATGCTTATGTAATTTCCTCTATTTCCACATCTTTCTCAAAATAACAGGATCCTTTTAAACCAAACCTCTTATTTGGTAATATTTTTAGTTTCTGCTCACAGTTTAGTTTTGCATCAATTTCTATTCATTCTTTCAATCCTACTTCCAATAAACTTTCATTCTTACCAAGGCTGAATATTGTTACAGCATTTATAAAGTCATGTTTTTATTCTGGAACAGGAACATTTTTTTTTACCAAGAAGTTACATGAGACCATGATTTTTTTTAAAGACTTTAAGGGAAAATATGTTGTTGGTTTGCAGTGATGCAGGTTTTGGCACTGATGTTTTGCTAAAATATTTTAGATTTATGTTCAAAAGTTTAAACTCAATACATGTTTCTATTATTGAAGTCTGGATGAATAATAAACATGTCTGCTGAATGGCATTCTGCTGCATTGCATTCTGGGTGAACATATGTGTGTGAGGGCAAATAAATGACTAAGAACATGAGATGCTGTGAAATGAGTCATAAATTCCAGCAACAGATGTTCTATGAGATCCACTAATATATTAAAATTAGCCATGTGTCACTGTAGGCTTAAGGATATAGAACCTGATAGAGCATATTTTCAATTATTACATGCTCATTTCATCCCCAAAAAAGGCAATATATATATATATATATATATAAAGATATATACAGTATGAAAAGATTTCTTCTTTTAGATTTATATTGCATGAATATTGTATACTGTATATCAAACATTCAGTTTGTGTGTATAATAAATAGCAAGGTTTAATTTAATTGAAAAATCTGAAATGCTTCTGTACTATAATGTTGTGTTAGTTGTGGTAATAGCGGACAGGCACACATGTCTAAACAGATTTTCAATGAAGCAGATGTTTTTTTACCTCATCATTTCTTGCCTTAACAAATCTGGAACTGCTTTTCCTTTTTAGGTTCATGCTTCTATACCTGAGACACAGCAGATACACAGTTTGGACAAACTTCTAATACAATATAAACCATGTTGTTACTATAGACAGGGAATAAGGAGGATCAAAATGAAAAGCTATTATATTGACTTGATTATTTGTTGTGTTTATTTATTGGTCAAACCTACTGTAATATGAACCTTTCAGTCAGTTGTACTTTAAACCTTTAGAGAGCAACATGCCACAATGAGTTTTGGATCCAAACAACACTTTAATCATACAAACCAAAAGCATCATAAAGGGATATTTTTAGATCAAGGCATAAAGTGGACGATTTACACAATGAAAACCAACATAACAAGTTATGTCAAATGTGACATAGTCATAGTCATAGCCTGGTATAAACCACATGAGAGTATCTAAATATCCATTTCAGAATAAATAGATTAGGCACAGGTCATCACATAACATCAGCACAGAAAGTTAGAAGTATTCTAAAAGTAAATTATAAATGAATCATAACAAGATAAAACATGTATATAAAAAGAATTTGGGCACAGTGTAATGATGTGATGTGGTAGTGCAGTGGGGTATAAACATAGCTGATACAACAGCATAGGTTAAAAAAGTAAAGAATGAGACTTTTGCCAGCTCATCAAGATCAAGTTGCATTTAAATCAAGTGTAGTATCATGAATTGTGCAAAGATTTCAGGGTAAATGCATTAAGTCAATTATCATTAGCAATGTTTATATAAAGGATTATCGACAGAAACAGGAAATTTAGATCAATGAGTACCACATAGTCATACCATTGCCAGGAATGTCCTATTCATTATTTTATATTTAAGATTTAGAAAAGATAAACAGAGCTAGGTGCAACTTGCTTATGACAAAGCGAGTAGAGACAAGTAGAGTAGAACTGTACATCTGCCCATTGAAGAAAGTAAGGCAAAAAGATAAAGGAGTAGAGATTGCAATCTGTAAACTGGGTGGTGCAAACTGGCATTAGACACACCCCTTTGCAGCAAGGTTCATTCTTTCCTAGGAAATTCTTTGATCTGGGCCTAACCTGTTAAAACAGACCTACAGTATGCATCACTCCAACTTAGTATTCAATCCTTTCTATATTTCAAAACATCTAACACTAAATTATATTGCCTTGCCTCCATTTGTATTGTTTGTTTGAATCCCCTTGTCTTCTGCAGCTGACAGGGCACCCTACAGAGTTTTGCTGGAAGACTTGCTGAGCCACACTATCACCAGGCAAATGTGCACAGCTGTCACTTCCTCTAAGTGCATTGCAGTTCAATTTAGTTTCTATCCTTAATGCACCCTGGATAGAAAGTCAGTTGTTCAGATCAAGGGTGCAGCAGCCATTTGAACAGTGGCTACTGTATATCTGCTTAAATACAGTCTCTGACAAGATATTAGGAAAAGCTTCAGGACAATTTATCCCTTATACGCTATATCGGTGTATGGACAACAGTTTATGGACACCAGACCAGATTTGTATGTGCTTTTTTGTACATCGTATACCCATTTGTTGTTTTAAGATGTTTGGAATCTGGTTGTGGAGTGTTAGTTGGGTGTTTATTTTTTATTTTTTATGTATTGATTGATGAATATTTTTGATATTGATTTCTTCTTTCTAAAATTTTGCTTAAACGCTTTCTCTCAGCGCCGCTGCTACTACATGAATATGATGTTTCACAACACTATGAATATTAATTAGCATGGCAGAGGTAGAGCTGCATCTTCCTGGAGACAGAACAGGAAAACAGAGTCTGATTTTATTTAATCGGATGCTTTTTTTTGCACTATAAAGCGAAGGCCTGTTTGTGAAAGGGCCGTGTTTTAGAGGTCAGAAGGCACTTAAATGTACGATTTGTTGTCAATCAAAAACACATTTCTGCATGCACTCTGATAAGCACCATACATGCCACTTGGAATGGTTTAACATAATTATACTGTAATATATTTTATATTTGACCTATATAATATTTTGTCTTGATTTTATTAACTATTTTGTGTAATGTATGAAGAGGAGCATGCACAAAAAAACTATACACAATGGACTAGAGGTGTAACTATACAGTTTTTTTCTATTGTTCTGTTATAAATAATTCTCTAGATGTCTTGCTGTTAGTCAAAAACAGACTACATAATAATGTAGTCTATTTGTCAAACAAATACCTCCTAAATTACATTGAAGTTTATAATAATAGCATGCCAGCTATTCCATTTCTTTCTGCCCATACAAACACACACTCGCTGTCTTTGATTTACAGTTTAATTTCACAGCTTAAGGTAATGCTACATTGTAGTTTGACCTCCTCAGACCTCCTCAAGGGTCACACCAGGTACAGTTTTTGCTTATAGCAGAAATAACCTGGCAAATTTGCATTTTAGCACAAGCTTGTCCAGAGAGCTTTGTTTAATTAGCCATGTTTCATTTAATAGCTGTTTTATTATATGCAACTGAGGGTCTGAATGGATTAAACACTCTGCACACACCTTCAATATTACGTTTTATTAATTGTACTGTTAATAGTTTCAATGTTTAAAACCTGAGCACATATTTATGTTAATGTGTAACATACATAATGAAGAGAAATGAGTAACTACACAAAACATAGTAGAAGTAGACATTTTTTTAAATCTTATCTATTATGTTCACAACTTGACTCATTTCAGTCCGCTGAGGAAGTTGACCTGATCTGTTTGTCTTTTTTTTTTCCAGTTCTTTCTTCGTCATCATCTAAATCGTCTTCATCATGTCAGTGAAGTCGGAAAAAATGCAGAAAAAATGGGCAGTACTGAAAAGTCATCTGGGCTCATCTCAAGACTCAGACTCAAGCACACAGGAGGCCAACTTAGAGAATGCTGAACCTGAGCTGTGCATCCGCCTGCTACAGATGCCCACCGTGTTGAACTACTCTGGGCTGAAAAAGCGTCTGGAGGGCAGTGATCAGGCATGGATGGTACAGTTTCTCGAACTATCAGGCCTCGATCTGCTGTTGGAGGCCCTGGACCGTCTCTCAGGTCGTGGCTGCTCGCGCATCACTGACGCACTGTTACAGCTCACCTGTGTCAGCTGTGTCAAGGCTGTAATGAACTCATCTGTAGGGATCCATTTCATAATGGAGAATGAGGGCTATGTGCGTAAGCTCTCACAAGGTACAACGTTTTTAATATTGTATTGGAAAATTATTGTATTAGAAAATATTATTTTTAACATTGCTGTACTTTTGCAAAAAAATGGCCAAAACTGCACCGCTATTTACTTTATATGGAGTAAATGAATCTACAGAAAGCCTTGTATGGATCTGCATGGAAACAAAACTTTTTTTCAAGAATCTTTTGAGCTTTCATCATGTATCACATGGATACCAAAAATTGTATTATTTGGGTTCAAATTATTTGGGTACATGGATACAAAATTATAGTGAGTTCAAGGCTTTTATAAATATCATCAATGCAATGAGATACAAGAAATGAGCTCAAATTCAATAAGTGGCACATGGAACAGCGGGTAGTGTTACTTTTTTACATGTCCAAATAAGTTATCACCAGTTTTTCCAATCTTCCTAAAAACATGATCGTAGGTGGCCTGGCCAAGATAAAAAGGTGTGAATAAGTGTTTGAATGTGTACACAAAAGTGAGTACACCCCTCACACTTCTCAAGGGACAATATTCAATTCAATTCATTTTTATTTGTATAGCGCTTTTAACAATGAACATTGTCTCAAAGCAGCTTTATAATGTGGTGATTAAAAGTAAATATGTTCTTTGTAAGTAAGTTTGTCCCTGAAAAACTCCCAGAGATGGCATAAGGAAGAGACCTTGAGAGGAACCAGACTCAAGCGGGAACCCATCCTCATCTGAGTTGCACCGAATGTCCATTTGAAGCAGATATACAATGTCAGTGTAGCGGACTTTTGACATTAACTACAGTCCAGTCCATCCTCAAAGCTCCTGTTCTTACTCCGGAATTTCATGGAACCACCCAAGGTGTTGATGAGAAACCGTCCCAAGCTGCACAGAGTTTCCTCAATACTATACAATACTATAGAAATGAAACGTGGATATATTTTAGAGTAGTCAATGTGCAGCTTGTATAAGCAGTATATATTTACTGTCCTCTAAAAATAACTTAATATACAACCATTATTGTCTAAATAATTGACAACAAATATGTGATATGCTGTGTCAAAACTGTGTCCAAAGTGTCAATGTTCATTGTGAGCACCATTGTGTATCACTGCCTTAATCCTCCTGGTCATGGAATTCACCAGAGCTGCACAGGTTGTTTTTGGGAACCTCTTCCACACAGAGCTGCTGAATGTTACACACATGGCGCTTCTCCACCGTATGCAACATCAACATCTGAGCCAAACCAATGTATCTTAGTCTCATTAGACCACAGCACATGCTTCCAGTAATTAATGCTCATGCACAAATATGTATGGACCTGTAATGTAGACAAAAACATGAACATGATGAATAGATCATGTGGATTTGCATAGTTACACTTTATACAGCTGCTATCACTAAGGGTGTACTCAATTTTGTTGCCAGTTATTTAGACAATAATGGCTGTATGTTGAGTTATTTTTAGAGGACAGTAAATCTGTACTGCTATACAAGCTGCACATTGACTACTCTAAAATATATCCAAATTTTATTTCTATAGAATTTTCCCTTGAGAAATAACTTAAGGGTTGCTGAAATATAAGGGGTGTACTCACTTTTGTGAGAGCTATTTGGTATGGATATTCAATATAATCAAATTGCAAAGGTGGGTGTAAGAGTGATTTGATTTTATGGTTTGATTTTTCCAGCTCTGGATACGTCTAATATCATGGTGAAGAAACAGGTGTTTGAGCTGCTTGCTGCACTTAGCATTTTTGCTGCAGAGGGATACAGATTGGCTCTGGACTCCTTGGACCACTATAAGGCAAGTGTCATTCATCATTATTTTATAACATCTGATCTGTTTCTTTGCAGAGTGCAAGAATTTGCATCCTTTTTTAGTTTCTGGTGTTTTTATTTTTTTTATTACAAAACCAACACATATTAAATGGGTATTTTCCGTCACTCAAAACTTTAGGACGTGTCACATCTGTTAGAGCTTTTAGAGATATTAAAGGGGAGCAGGATGATGGAAATATATAAAGTCTATTATACAGTGTATATTAATTATACCTTCAATATATTTAAATATGCCTTAATCTTTTCAACTGACTGCACTCTATAAAAAAACATACCAAATGATATTTTTTATGTTATCACAGAAATGCCAGTTGTGGCTTCAGCAGCTGCTTGTTAGAAAGTTGTTCTATCTTGCAGGCTGTAAAGATGCAGCAGTATCGCTTCAGCGTGATCATGAATGAACTGCTGAACACAGATAATTTGCACTACAAGGTGACACTGCTAAGTTTCATCAATGCGCTCATCTTTAGCACCGAAGACCTGCGCCAAAGGGACAGGATGCGCAAAGAATTCATTGGTATGCAACATACAGTACATAGCACAACCTTTTTTAAGATTTCAAACCCTTACATGGTTAACAGGAAATCAATGA
Organism: Silurus asotus; assembly: GCA_024362625.1. NCBI lineage: Eukaryota > Metazoa > Chordata > Actinopteri > Siluriformes > Siluridae > Silurus > Silurus asotus. Next base: position 1,514,307 of record MU551576.1, on the reverse strand, counting down.
CATTTATTTGTGAAATGTTGTCATATGATTACTTATTTGCACTTCACATTACAGAATGATAGTTCTATGACTAAGGAGAGGAAATCAGTTTTCTTGTGTAATTTGTGGAATCTCTGCCTCTATTGTTTCCTAGCTAGGTATTAGCCAAGTTTTCACTTAACTGTCATGACCTCATTTGTGTTTCCTAAAAATTGCTCCTGCAATAAGTTTATCCTCTGCCATTTTCATCAACTAAAGTTACCCAGAAGTCATCTTCCATTTAGCCATGACCATAGTCTTAAGTAGTCTCAAGGGTTCATAACCCTTCCTGATGCATTCCCTAGATAATGTAAAATCCCTGGACAGCACTCACAATAAGTGACTAACAATAAGTGATTTCTGTGGGGAAAGTTGATAGCTCACAGGATCAATATTTCTACCTCCTCTTCTTCTTCTTCTTCTTCTTTCGGCTGCTCCCATTAGGGGTCGCCACAGAGGATCATCCGTCTCCATACCCCCCTGTCCTCTACATCTGCCTCTTTCACACCAACTACCTGCATGTCTTCCCTCACCACATCCATGAACCTTCTCCTTGGCCTTCCTCTTTTCCTCCTTCCTGGTGGCTCCATCCTCAGCATTCTCCTACCAATATAACTCATGCCCCTCCTCTGCAAATGTCCAAACCATCTCAATCTCGCCTCCCTCACCTTGTCACCAAAACGTCCAACATGCGCTGTCCCTCTAATAAACTCATTTCTAATCCTGTCCTTCGTCGTCACTCCCAACGAAAACCTTAACATCTTCAGCTCTGCTACCTCCAGCTCCACCTCCTGCCATTTACTCAATGCCACTGTATCTAAACCATACAACATCTCAGGTCTCACCACAGTCCTATAAACTTTCCCTTTCATTCTTTATGATGTAGAAATATTTCATAATATTTCTACATCTCAAAGGATGATATTAGTTATGCTGCTGATCTTTGCTTAGGGTGACCACCAGTCGAGTACAGATACCGATCTTTTTTTTTTAATGTATAAGGCTCATGGAAGAACAAGAATTAAACAAGAACTGAACATTACTGATTTAGTTTTTTTTTATAGATGATGGGAATCACTCTATTAAGTCTTTAATTGAGTCTGTTGGCATTCACTGAAATGATAACTCTTCTTGAGTCTGTAAAATGGCAAAGGTGAACACCAGGTCTCCATATGTCCATCAGTTACAGTACTCTTAATGCTACCCATGAGGTGTCCTTGGTGTGAGTCATAGAGAAGAAGGTGCCTTTTGCACTGAGATTCATGGTTTTTTTTTTAATTGTTTTTTTTTCTCAGGAGTTCAATTCTTCTTTTCATAGGCTACACAATGTGATGCTGGTAGACAAATGTAATTGTGGTTTTCTTCAGAATTTCAGCTGAGTTCTTTAAACAAAAGCCAAGTTTTAACATTTGCTGTAATCAAGAAATGCTCGACTTTTTGAAAGGTATTTTTGAATATGGAATGTGTACAGGAACCACAGTGAACAGGACCACAGGTAGTACAGGGCATTTAAATTCATTTTATCATTTGAAACGGGAATATGTTACTGATCATTAACACATTTTTGTTAAGAATGGTGTTCCTACCATTTCACTGTTTTTTTTTTATCACTTACAAAATAAATCCGAAGACTCTGGATATCATTTTTAGGACATGTATATGTATGGGTAAAGTGTAGACACATGTACAGATGTATCCCACAAGCACTGGGTTGAAGTTTTATATAAATATATAGGGGCAAATATATGTGAAGGGGAATTCAGCTGCTAGTATATAGTGACTATAAATATATAACACCACGATAGCTAGAAAAAATAATTGAAATTAAAGAGTATAACAGACAGGGACACTCATACAAAGAATTATTTGAAAGATTGAGCAAACCTATAAAAGAAAATGTTTTATGAGTGTTTGAATATGGAAAGTGATTGAAAATGCACTCCAAAAAAGGTACTTTTCTCAAAATCTGTACAGTGAAATGACTTGAAATTTGGGAAAATAATAGAAAATGATACTCTAAACAGGAATAGTTTAAATGATTGCACAAACCTGTAAAGAAAAATGTTTTATGAGTGTTCGAACATGGCGATTCAAATGCACTGATGTTTATGTTGTGTAAAAATGGTACAGTGGAACGACCTGAAAATGAATTCAGTGATATTCAGGGTCAGTCTGAGTAAAGATCATTGCATGAATAAGTGAACATATAAAGGAAGGTAATATAAAGGTGCTTTTGCCTTTACTTTTAATTGTAAAATCTCAAACACTATACAGTAAAGATGTTTTAGGAGTGTTTGAATATGGGCCATTATTATATATAGATTTACACCACAAAAACGAAATTGTATTATTTGTTTTTTGATGAAAATAGCAATACATAACTATTATTTTTTATTATTTATTCACAAAGCAAAAAAAAAGTGCTGTTGACTTGACCGTGTATTTTCAGCTTAACCACAGTGATAAACGCGATTCTTTTTTTATATACTTTTCACCGCGAAATACTCCATTACAAGACACCACACCATTTATATTATAGCAGAACTGCTTTCTATCTGCTAACTGCTATCATTTCTTTAATTAAACTGTACATAAAAACGCTTAATACTTTGCAGTAGCAGCCCATACGCAACGCGCCCTGCAATGGCAGTACGAATTGAAGCAGGAAGAAAGCCTGTCCTAAAAAAAAAAAACGCGACACCACTTAAGCTAGTGCCCTAAAATATTACCGAGTAAATGACTGGTTAGAGTGGTACACTAGCCTGCTGTCTAGTACGGTAGTGTGCGGTTTGGAACGCAGCCCTTCTGAGCGATTGGTTAATGAGGCATCGCGCATTAATTGCACTCACCTTTTTGTCCGTGCGGACTTCCGTCTAAATGAGAAAAAAAAAACCTGCCACTTGGGTGTGTGTCTCACTAGTGTGCAGGAATGTTTCAAAACTCACAAAATAGTGAAAGACTAATGAAGTCCCTTCTGCTCATTTTCACGTTTATCCACCAGGTTTGCAGCTGCTTGACCTCTTGCCGAAGTTGAGGTAAGCTGAGTATTGCTTTATTAAATGTTTACCAGCTCGTGCCTCATTTCCTCCAGACATATCCTGCAAATCAGAAAAAGAAACAATCATTCAAGTCTGTGGTTATTCTAATTATGCTTGCATATGGTTTTGCTTCTCTAGAGAGGAGGAGGATGAAGACTTGATCATCCAATGTGAGGCATTCGAGGAAGCTATGGCTGAGGATGACGATGAACTGTTGAGAATTTATGGAGGCATTGATATGAGCAATCACCAGGATGTCTTCATCACACTGTTTAACAAAGTGAGTTTGGCCAAATATCCCAGAAACTGATCTATAAAGTTTGGTGATAAGTTCATGTTTTTATTCTTATGCATATCTCCAGAATCATTAATCAATGACAACAGTAATTTACACACTGTGCACTTTATCCATGCCTACATGAGATCTTGCTAATCACATGTTTGCGGATTTACAATTCAAATCTAGTACATCAGTTTCAAAATATTTTAGGACAAATGACAAGTAAATGTTGCCAGCTGCTTTACCAAACTGCACAGTAAAGTATGTACTGTATGTATGTAGGATATCGATATAGTACAGTATGTGATTGCAGGGCGAACGGTTGTTATGTGATCCAGTGTTGTTTTTAAATCTAATGGTCTGTTTTGGATTCTTGTCTTTGAAGGTCAGTAGCTCCCCTGCATCATTGCAGCTGCTGTCCATCCTACAGACTCTGTTGTTGTTGGGACCAGAGCGGGTAGACATCTGGCAGGCTCTGGAGGCTCTAACCAACCGTGCAGTCCTTCTGGCCCAGAACTGTAAGCTTCCTCTCTGTCCAAATCTCCCCAACATTCTTCTCTCGAAGTCATTTACAGCTTCTGACATTTTGTACACTCCTTTCTAATGGCAGTGGTGGGATCCGAGTAGTGTTTTAAGATATTTTATTCACAGTTAATTTACGTCAGTTAGAAGTTGAGAGTTTCAAAATGACACTTCTAAGAACACGTTTTTATACTTCTCAGGAATTAACAATATCCCTAGGAAGCTGAATAGACCATAATTTTGCCATTTGGTAAATTTGGACAGGTTGATCAGAGACAGAAATAACTAGACATTAGGCTTCTTCCATTCATTGTTGTTTAACTGCAAGGAATCACATGTTCAAGATATAAAGTCATAGCAGTATTTATTAGTAATTGTTGATAACATGCAAGTTTACTGGCATTACACCATTAATGGTCATTGGCTGGTAATCAAGATTAGCATGTCATGATTAATATTTAAAATGCTAGAATTGATGGGTTTTTTACTTGAATTAGTTTCCAATTATCTTAAAGTCTGGAGTAAAATCATTTTAACCCCTGATAAATTTGTGTATTAATTGAAATAATGATTTGAACAAGGTGTCATTCTTTGTATAATTTTTGATTACAGCTCAAATGGATTCCTCCGAAGCGATTATGCAGCGGCTTGCGTTTTCCAAAGATTTATCCACTGGGTCTCATCATAGAGCCGCTCCACCTCCAATGAAAGCAGATATCGCAATTCAGACTGAGCTGAATGATGGGGAGAAAGAATCTTTAAGGAATGAACCAATGGCCAAACAAGCAGCACCCCTAAGCTCCACAGAAAAGCCCTGCACCACACAACCGCCACCTTCAGTACTCAGTTCGGCTGCACCTCCTCCTCCTCCTCCACCACCACCACCTCCACCTCCACTGCCACCTTTACCAGGCATGTGTGGTGGTCCTCCTGCACTACCATTTTTACAAGGAATGGCTGGTGTCCCTCCACCACCTCCACCACCTTTACCCAGCATGGCTGGTGTCCCTCCACCACCTCCACCACCTTTACCTGGCATGGCTGGTGTCCCTCCACCACCTCCACCACCTTTACCTGGCATGGCTGGTGTCCCTCCACCACCCCCTCCACCCTTTCCAGGGATAGCACCGGGAGGCCCTCCTCCACCACCTCCACTCCCTGGCATGCAATGCCCACCTTGCCCACCTCCTATGGGAGGAGATGTGATAGTAGCACACAATGTTCAGTTTCTGGGGAGTGCTTACAGCATGCCAGTGAAGACTGGTCCACATCCCACACTTAGAATGAAGAAGCTGAACTGGCAGAAACTAAATTCCAGAGCAGTCACTGGTGAGTGTGTCATATTTGACTACAGAGGTTTTCACAGCCATTATTGTAGTTTGTTCATATTCACTTCAGATTTTTACTAGTTACCTTGTTCATTGTAAAACAAAACTAAAACCGGCCATTGGTATTTCAGTCTACGTTAATACACAGGGAGTGTGAAAGTGCAGTAAAACCCTGTTGTACGAGCAACTAAAAGTACGAGCAAACAGAGATACGAGCGACCCTGCTCGCAAAACTTTACCCTATTTTGCAAGCAAATTTCAAAGGCAAGAGCGAACCCACGCTGCCGGTTCCCTGCTTTCGGCTGAGGGTAGCATCAGTCGCTTAGTTGATGACGTGTCGCTCTCGTTGTTCAGTGCAGCAAAAACGTAAGTTTTTTTTAGTGTCATGTTTTTATTTTACTAAAAATCTTGAAAAATGTCTCCCAAGAAAATCAGTGATGGTGCTGGTAAAAAGAAAGTAAATAGAATTACCATTGAAACCAAGAAGGTTACGAGCGTGGTGTGCGTCTCACACTCGCAATCAACCACTATCACATGAGTAAGTGTTAAATTATGTTTACATGACGGTAATTTGGATGTGTATTTGTTTGTTAAAATAGGCTACAAATACTTGTTCAGCGCAGAAAAAGCGATCGAATGTGGTCTCAGAACGGATTAAATCACTTTTACATTCATTCTAATGGGGAAAATTTGTTCGAACATACGAGCAAATAGACCTATGTTTTAATGTATATTTGTCCATATAAAGAAAAATGAAAATGATAACGCTGTATTAAACAAAAATCATTTATCATTTCTTATCACTAAGTACCATTTTGCTTTTTTTTTGTTTTTTTTTTTTTTTTTTTTTTTTTTTTTTTTTTTTTTTTTTTAAATAGGGGTTCAAGCATGAAATGCTGAAACCCTATTGTTGGATATTATTATTATTATTATTCCATCTTAAAACTGATCATGCAGACTAAACCATAAGGCCTAGAGAGTTAAAACTTATTATCAACCTATTTGGCTGAAGTAGGGGGCTACAGTCAAAAAAACTTAATTTTACACAAAGCACACACAGCTTATACAGATAATTGGGTCAAAACAAAGAAAATACCCATTGACGTATTTGCTCTATTCGCTTGTTCCGTAAAATTTGTTGAAAACGTACTTTTGTGAACTAGTCCTATGGAATGAAACCGGTGTAGCAATGTTTACTAGTATTTTATTAATAATTATCAATAAAGGTTGAGCATGCAACTCGCCATCGCAAAAAACTTGACAAAACGTTAGAAGTAGGCGGGGCCACTTTTACAAAAACGGCTATAACTCATGAAGGGAATTAGATATCTTCATGAAATTTGGTATATTCGTCAGATTTACCCAAAACTTGCCATGTCGTGTTTCTCCAAAGAGGTTTATTAGGCAATTTGCATATCTAAAAAAAAAACATGGTCGCCATCTGCCAATGATGTTTGAGCACCTGTTAGTCAACGTTACCAGAGGTGTATTACAGTGAAGCTCAGTGGGCATGTTCCTATTTTCTTTTTCTTTATAACCTTCAGTACCTTAGTTGGTTGGACCCTTCTTCAACAATATATTTTATCGTTATTATTTATCATTAAATGTTTCAACTAGTCAACACCTACCTGGAACTGAAACTACTTGATGGATTAGCCTAGTCTACACAACCTGTAGTTCTATTCCCCAAGAATAGAGTTAGGTTTAGGTTGTATCTTTAGTGTTAATTCTTCTCTTCTGTAGGTTGCAATATATGGGCTTCAGATCAACATGAATCCCCTCTGGAACCCAACTTTACCAGCATCGAGCAGCTCTTCAGTCTCCCAGTGGCTGAGCCTAAAGAGAAAGGTCCAGCTGCTCCTGCCAAGAAAGAACCCAAAGAAGTTTGTGATTTATGTTTACAACTATGTCATTGGAATTCCTGTCACATTAGTTTTTAATAAATGATCTCATAATTCCTAATTCTTTGTTATAGATTTCCTTTATTGATTCCAAGAAGAATTTAAATCTGAATATATTTCTCAAACAATTCAAATGGTAAGTTGACCCGAAGCAATCAAACTTTTTCAGTTTATACTTCATCAGTCTTCAGATCATGTTTTTTCTTCTCCCCTTTTTTGTTAACAGCTCTAATGAGGAATTTGTGGACATGATTCAGAAAGGGGATCGGTCCAAGTTTGATGTCGAGGTGCTAAAACAGCTACTGAAGCTCCTCCCAGAGAAACACGAGGTTGGTCAGTTAGAACTGAACTTAATTTATTGATCTATGGATTGACGATCATAAATCCCAAATCACATTTAAGCTTTGATTTGGTTGATTATTAGTGGTGGACTAGCCAATCAGTCATGTGTGTATTTGTTCATGTAAAAGGAACTGGCAATTAGCACTCTTGTTCTAGCATATTAAGGTCTTTTATGGTATTTTTGCAGATTAATACAGCTCCTGCAAATGGGTAAACTAGGGCCCTGCCCATTTGTATGTGGGTATCGTATTGAGCTTTTTAAAAATACCCCAAAAAGTGCATCTCCCTCATTGCACGTTTGCATGCGTTAAGGAATGTGCTTGAACTCTATTCGTTATGATCCCTGGGCAGGTTGTTACTTATTTGATACCCCTTTTAAATTTGGTTTGTTTTAAGCTCTTGTACTGTTGAGACACCAGAATGTGAAAACGCTGTTTACTGTTCCTGATAGTAAGGCCCAGACACACGAACAGACAGTGGGACAATTTCCAATATTTGAGATCTTTTGGCTTTTACATTCTCGACAACTCTGAGTGAATAACGTCAGCATAATAGATGATGGCGTAACATCACCATCTACTATTGGTATTTTTATGGGAGCATTTATTTTTTATTGTTGTTGCACTATTGTGTGTATGGGAATGGGCAATGTTTCAGAGAATGGGGTGGCAATAAAAGGTTATGAACAGCCTTGACAAAAACAGATGATGTAGTTATGACTTTTCTGTGGTTCATTATAGGTCGACAACCTAAACTCTTTTCAAGGAGAGCGAGACAAGCTTGCTAATGTTGACAAGTTTTACCTGTCACTTCTCGCTGTTCCCTGGTAACGGCTTCTTATTTTATTCTCCTGCATGTTTGAAAACACACACATATATATATATATATTTCCTCGTTAATGCTTAAAAAAATGCTTAAAAATTACAAAAGAAATTGCCAAATGGTGAACCTTATCTTGTTTTGCTTCTGTTCTAGCCCACTTATCACCACTTTCTTTCTCTCTCTCTCTCTTTCTCTCTCAGCTATCAACTAAGAATTGACTGCATGTTGTTGTGTGAGGAGACTGCGTCTGTGCTGGAGATTTTGAAACCCAAAGCACAGCTGGTGGAGGAGGCATGTGCGAGTGAGTGAATTGCAATGTTGCGTGGGCTACAGTGTTTTTCCAGAAGCAAGCCTCCACTGACTCATCCTTAGTAAAAGCTTCTTAAACAAACAGTATAGTCATAAGAATATAACTTTTTTTTATTCAAATAATTTTACAAGATTTATTTAGGCTATGTTTCTTTTTAAACAAAAACTCATTTCCCAATGGGGCAATTCAAAGGGCATTCTACACTGTATTTTGATCTGGTTTGCACAGTAAAAAGCAAATCCAAGTTTCTTGGAAATCGGAGAAATCTGCTGCAGCTCAGTCTCACTTGCTTGAAAGAATGTTAACAAACCACTTTGTGAAAGAGAGTGCATTCTTTATGGACTGTTGGACAATGTGACGTCATTAGATATAGCAGTACCTGTTGAGACTTGGAAGTGAATTCGCTTTTTCGGGTTCACTAAATATTCCATTTAGTTGGCTACATTTACGGGCAGTGGGGGTGTTTAACCAATCTCGTGCATATTTTATAGGATCTGTAACACCTAAAGATAACGATTGTCATCCGTCATAATTTTAATAACAGCGAAATGTTTTAAAATTCCCATGTGTCAGTAAGTCGACTTACAAATATCATCACACCCTTGGTGATGTCTTTTACTTTGTCTTAGTATGCTGGATAAAATACATATGCAGCCAGATGTTTATTTTGACTCTATCTGCCAAACATGCACCTTAGAATTACTGTATCCTGTTACTCATGCCTTGGTGGTTCCTATATAAACAGCAGTACCATCATAAAACCACATCAAGAAATTGTGACAAGAAATATCTACAAATATGCATTTTTTTTAAACATGTAGCAGTTTTGTCGCTAAACTCTAGTCTACATAGCGTTCAAGATTGTTTAGAGAATTTGTTGGTATTTGTTGCCCTCTCTAGGTCTCAGAAAGAGCACACTGCTTCCTAGTTTCTGCAGGTTAATCCTTCGAGTGGGAAACTTCCTCAACTATGTAAGAACATTCATATAATGTTCAATTGAGTTGAAACAATTGAGTTGAAACTGTATCATAATTGATCTATAAACAACCTCTTTGACAGGGAAGTCATACAGGAAACGCTGAAGGTTTCAAGATTAGCTCTTTGCTGAAGCTGACGGAAACCAAAGCCAACAAAGGCCGTATCACTCTGTTACACCACATCCTTGAGGTACTGTAAAGTTACACTTCGGATTTGTATGAATTGTGACCAGTCAGGGAATGGGTTGCTCAGTGGATAAGATGTTTTACTTCTAATCAGATGGTCATGGGTTTAAATCCCAGCATCACCAAGCTTCTACTGCTGGGCCCTTGAGCAGGACCCTTAACCCTCAACTGAGATAACTGTAAGTCGCTGTGGATAAGGTAGTCGTAAATGTAAATGCAGTAGGATTGTTTTAATTGCGGAATACTGAAGCACTCCGAATGATGATAGTCTTGAGATAGGGGGAGTTACTCTACACAGAAATATTTCATTCATGATTTTTAAAGACAACGTTATTTTGTTGCTGTTCCAGGAAGCAGAGTTGAACCATCCTGAGCTTTTGGCTCTACCTGAGGAGATTGAATGCTGTGAAAAAGCAGCAGGGTGAATACACAGCAAACCGTCTATTGATTTCATTATGATGTTGCTAAGAAAACGAATATTTGTACCGAGTACTGTTTTTGATCTGATTCTGTAACAGAATTAACCTTGACTGCATCCAGGCTGAGGCAAATGCACTCTCCAAGCGTTTAGAGGGGGCAGAGAAAAAAGTAACTTCATCAGTGCAAGATGTACAAAAGCAATTTTTGAATGTTATCAAGGTGGGTGGAAAAGTGTTTTCCAGACAAATTTATACTTAACAAAAAAATGTATAATAAACTTTGTTTAATAGATAATCAGTGATCCCAGCTTTACTCAATCTCTTTGCTGTGATACGGTTGTTTGGAGGCGTTTCCAACCCCCCCCTAAAACAAATATTGTGTTTAATACAAGTAAAAAAAAAAAATCATTTGTATGAAGCAATGTACTTTTTTCTGCTCATCTGTAGGAAAACCTTCAATCATGTAAAGCTTTGGAGGACTGCTTTGCTGACATTGAGAAGAAGAAAGTAGATCTGGCTCAGTACCTGTGCGAGGACACTGCTCAGCTGTCACTAGAGGAACTCTTTAGCTCCATCAAGACCTTCCGAGAACTTTTCCTCAGAGCATTGAAGGTAATCTCTTCGGTCTGTTCATACCATCTGATCATTGAATGATTTGTGAGGGGAAAACTGCATAATGTATATCATCTGTAAAACATCTAAATCATGCATAATGTTCTTAGTCGCTGCTATCTTGGGATTGTTGGATAGTGTTGCACTTGACTGAAAATAGCCTGCTCTCATCTCTCATGCTGACCTTCTGCTTGTCCTGTTTGTTTCTGCTGTAGGAGAACAAGATCCGTAAGGAGCAAGCTGCCAAAGCGGAGAAGAGGAAAAAGCAGCTGGCAGAGGAGGAGTCCAAGCGACAGAAAGGAGAGAACGGCAAGATCAGTAAGTACATGCTGAACCTTGCTCAAGTCTGGAAGGACTTCTCCGCTGTCTGACCTTTAACTTGTATATTACAATATCTTGCACAAGAACGTTCAATTGCTGTTCATCTCCATTCTCCTTGCATGAACTGATTGTAGTTATATATTGACATTTTTGTTCTTGCATTGGTGGCTAAAAAAAAAATCTGGCTGCTGGAGTCACATGACCACACGGTTTCCATCTTGCTTTTTAGGCAGCTTATAAAATAGCACTTGATTCAGCACAATCTTCTAAATTAGTTTATATTTTATGTAATTTCATGTAATTTTCATTTGAAGTTCATACAATCTTTTTGTGTGTGTATGCGTTTAAGGGAGAACTGGGCTGTTTTGTCATGCTTTTTGTTGCGCACTTATTTCCCACATTTCTTTGAAGTGTAAAGTGTTGCTTTACAAAAGTGTTAAGAAAATCTCCTCTCAATAAAGCGACGTGGTCTATTTCCTGTTCTAGTGTATATCTGTTTATCTTTTATAGTAAAAAGAGGTGGTGTTCCTCAAGATGATGGCTGCATCATTGACAACCTGCTGGCTGACATCCGAAAAGGTTTCCAGCTTAGAAAGACCAGGCCCAGGTGCGAAACGGAAAGTGCCCCCTCTAGTGAAATGCATAGGGACACCGGTAAGGACAAGACGACGCGAATCTCTCTGCAACGGCTCCGGTCCAAATGCCTGAAATCACTTTCCCTTTTCACCTCCTCTGCTGTTGAGTGGCAGTGATTGTTAGCCTATACACTGCACCCCCTTCCACCCCTCCTGATAAAGGGAGACCGAGTGAAAAGGTGTTCAGGCTCTTGGCCATGGGGTGCTAGCATTTGCCATCAATCATGCAACCTTCATCCTGACTAATAGCCTGCAGTTGCTGCTTCATCTGCTGCTCTTTATTGGTGGCTTATGTCATTTAACTGCTGTGCTCAAATATATATTAATCACTCAGTGATTGTTTGAGAGTATTAATAGCATGCTGCCAATCTCCTATTTCTTTTTTATTATTATTATGTTTAAAGTCATTTAGATAACTTAAAGAACATGATCTACACAAGGAAGGTTTTGATGTGGTGTGTGTTAATAAAAAAACTGCACAGTAATGGGTATAGCTCCCGTTACTGTTCAAGACTACTGGCAGCTCTTTTCTCAATACAGTTGCTTTCCTTATTCACATATTGGATGACTTTTTAAACTAAAAGCAAATGATTGTTTAGATGGTAAAAGATACTAATGGAGTACTAATAAAAACCACATCTGACCAAAAACTCGTAAGAGTTCTTGCATGCAGAGATTTGTACATCCCTCCAGATTTATTTGTATTTAGCCCAAAGAAAATGTTGTTTAATCCAAATCCTACTTCTTCTGACTCTGTCTCTCATTCTTTAGCAGCAAGTGTCAAATGTGCAGAAAAAGAAGTCACATCAGGCGCTCAGGACCAACCCCCTCCTCGGCCAGAGGAGACAAGCGGCGACGATCTAGTCAGCGCTTCCTCCACCAGCCCCAAAGGAGAAACAGCAGCCACATCAACTGATAAAGCTCCACTCACAAATCAGACTCAACCAGGTCTCTCCACTGAAAACACCCTGTCTAACCATACAGCTACACCCATCAAGCCATCAGCCGAGCTTCTCCCAGTTCCAGAACGCTTAACAGATAATCACGAAACTCTTCTAACTGAAATCCTAGGTGAGAAGAATTCTTCACTGACAAAAGAGACCTCTGTGGACACACCGGTCTCTCCAGTGCCTCAATCTATTGTAAACCCATCTTCAGCAAAAGATGGCACACAAAACTGTAACTCTAATAATAACCAAATCAAAGATGACCAAGCAACTAATGATGACTCGCTCAAAAACATGGCCAACATCAACTCTGGTGCTCATACAGACTCGAAGGTGAAAGGAAACGGCACGGTCGGCGATGAAATAATGCCAGAAGGCCAAGAACAGAATGCAAAAATACATTCAAGCAAAACCCAAGTAGACTCCAACAAGTCATCATCTCTTGATGGTAAGAATACGACCGAGATGTCACGTGAGCCTGATTCATCTGACGGAGCACATGGTGTGGATGTCCTCGCCTCCACCAACTCCTCCACATCTCAACCTAAATCACACAAGCTCATCCGAGGAAGGAAAAAAAGCAATAAAGAAGGTAACCTATGCATTTGTGTGTATGTGCTGTTTGCGAATAAACTTATAAATCGCAGTGTTAATACGTGGTTTTCCAAAATCGCTCTGTTATTTTGAAGTGCAAAAAACGAATGAGAATTTGCAGGTTTTTATCGTATTATTTTTGGCGTCCAACATTATTGGACAAACCAGTCTTGGGTTTTTGCTTGTTATTTCATTAAAGTGATTTTTTTTTTTAAATGAAATGCAACTATTTAATCCTGATCTGCTGTGAACCAGGTGTTTATCAGGACGCAAATAAATGTTATTCAGTCCTTTAGTGTCTCTCTCTCTTTACCAATTTAAAGCTGAGCATGAAAGCGAAGATGGCAGTAAGCATAAAAAGACCTGTGTATTGCAATAAGGTAGGTTACATCGGTGGACGTGTGACTAACAGGGTTCGAAGGGAGGAGTGTCCAGACCCCGTTTATTATAACCAAATCTATGTGCCATTTTGTTTTAACATCAATGTCCGACTCTTTTTTAACTTTTAACTATTAACAACTTCTTATCTGTGGAAATAAGGGTAATCAACTTGTTCTATACGTTTTGAAGCTTCTTTGGACCTTTGCCTGCCGATAACTGAAGGAGATGCAGGAGATCATGCACACATTTGAGTACTACTCAATTCCCATGATTTAATCCAGTCTATGCCAACATTGCGACTGTGGGTAGTAATTGTCTGATAACTTTACTAATATGTTAATTAACTCTGCAATTATAACATTTGTGGAAATGTATTAACTTGCCTTTCCAAAACCTTTTATTTTTTTTATGTCTATGGCAAGACTTTATATCCAACTAATAACGGATCTGTCCAGGTGATGGGTGGATTCAAATTTCCTTTTAATTTACTTGGTACTAATAACCGCTTCAGTTCATACTGTATGTACAAATGTGGACAAATTTGTTGTTTTCCCTTGATGGAAAAATCAACAATTTTCAATGAAAGAATTTGAAATGGACAAAAATTTGTTGTCCATCATCGTTCGCTCAATATTTTAATAGAAATTAGACTTTGTTGAAAATGTGGACAAATTTGTTGTTTTCCCTTGATGGAAAAATCAACAATTTTCAATGAAAGAATTTGAATTGGACAAAAATTTGTTGTCCATCATCGTTCGCTTAATATTTTAATAGAAAATTAGACTTTGCATTTGATTTAACAGAATATTTTAAATAATATGTAAAACAAATAATATACATGGACTGGAGAAAAATGAAGGGACTCATAATCTAATCTTTTAAGTTGCACAGCCTTTAGAGGCAGTCGCTGCAGATTTCTGTAGTTTTCAATAAGACTGCAATTCATTCCCATTTTTTTGATTGTATTCATATCTCTTTTCACAATAGACATCGTCATCAGCTTTACACAGATAAAGTGGTAATAAAAGAAAAGACTTCTGTGTTTCGCAGTCACTTCAGAATAGTCCATTGTTTTGTTCCTATCCATTCCTAGTTGTTTTTAGATTGTTGTTTTGGGTCGTTATCCTGTTGGAGGACCCATGAGCTGTGACTGGGATGAAGCTTTCTGATGCTGGGCAGTACATTTCCAGAATGTCATTTGTTAGTCTTGAGTCTTCCTTGTACATATTCAAATTTCAACAAATTTGTCCACATCTATATGTCTGAAAACCCAATCGAATCAGACCAGTAAGAGCAGGAACACATAATACCTGAATCAAATAACTGCTTTGCATGTTTTGTTTAATCACAAGACTTATATTTAAGTTTGCATTCAAATCAAAAGAAATTCAATTGAATGCTAATGATGCTGATTTATTTGTTTGTGTTCTATTTATTCATTCATTTATTACCATTGCAGGGAGACCCCGGAAAGGGAAACCACGAGGGAAGAGATGAAGCTCAAATTGTATATTGCAATCCTGATCAGCTTCAACTTTCCCTTTAACTGTTCTCACATACAAAACACCCAGAAACCAAGGGCTGAGCACACAGCAAAAACATTTTGTATCCACCAATGGAGCACATTCCGATATTTCAAGAAAGAAAAAGGATTATTTTTTTTGGGGGGGGGCTTGCTTTTGTATATGTGTGGCAAAATATTTCAGTAATTTGTGCACTGTCAAATGTGTATATACACCAACCAGGCATAACATTCTGACCACCTTCCTAATTTTGTGTCGAGCATTAACAGCGTTAACTTCTTCAGCAATTTCCGACGAACTACAGGAGCTCGTCGGTTGGATCGGACCACACGGGTCAGCCTTCGCTCCTCACATCAGTGAGCCTCGGCCGCCCTTGACCCTGTCTCCGCTTCACCACTGTTCTTTTCTTGGAGCACTTTTAAAAGATACTGACCACTGCAGACTGGAAACGGCCTCCAAGAACTGCAGTTTTGGAGATGCTCTGACCCAGACGTCTAACGCTCACAATTTAGTCCTTGTCAGAATTTTCTCAAATCCATTTTTCCTGCTTCTTAACATATCAACATTAAGGACAAAATGTTCACTTGCTGCCTGATATATCCCACCCACCATGCTGAAAAGATATTCTTTATTTACTTTTGTGATCATAATGTTATGCCTGAGCTGTGTGTGTGTGTGTGTGTGCGCATATATACACACACACATATGCTAAATGGACAAAAGTATTGGGACACTTGATGTTTCCAGTCTGTTACCATAAAGTTACCGAAGACATGCAAATTGGATGCAGTAGCATTTTGAATTTTCAATCCCTTGAGATCTTAAGTGGCCTGCTATATAGCTCTGACCTCAACCCTATTAAACACCTTTTAGATGAATTGGAGCGCTGAATGCACCTTTGGCCTTTTTACTCATTATTTACATCATTTGACAGTAATAATGCCCTTGTGGCTTATTGAGCACAAATCTCCACAACTCCAAATTCTAGTGGAACATCTTCCCAAAAGAGTGGAGGATGTTTGAACTGGAAATGAAGATTAAATGTGGATTTGGATGTTCAAAAAACACATGAATCTTATGGGTGGGTGTCCACAAACTTTTGTCCATGAAGTATGTATATCTGGAAACAATGGACAAAAAGAAATCCAAATGATTTGTGTATATTGCAGTTATGCACATTTAAGAGAAATCGTTTTAGTTTCATGTTTTGCTGGTATGAATTGCTAGTAACACTTTTTCAATATATCATCAGACTGAATGTATAGTTACTGTTGAGCGAACAGAAAGTATTATATGATGTGGATTGTAATAGCACTATAAGCACTGCTGAGAGTACAAAATAATCTACATTTTTTTTTCAAACCTATATGGAATATTAGTTACATATGTTGCTATTTTAGTAATAATGCAAATGTTATATTTATGACCGACTACATAGGGTAGTGTATGATGTCATTTATGAAAATTATTTGTTGATAAATAATTAGTTGATACCTATCTGTTGCAAAGTGGTGATCAAATTACAGCAGGTAATGTATGTGGTTGTTGTAATGTACATAAACTGACACATTTTTGACAAAGAAAAATGGGAAAAAAAAGCTCACACCTTTTTTTTTTATAATTAATGGCAGCAGATAGTGAATCAAGCTTTAATAATATGCTTTTAATTGTTTTGCAATAAAAATAAATCAACACTCAGTGTCTCCGATGAGGAAGAATAAATGTTCAATTTATAAGTATTTCCTGTGGTGGGACTAGTTGTCTTTTATATAATTACACATTCAAGAAAATGTATTTTATAGGCAAACACACTAAAAGTTAATCACTGCTGGGACATTCACTTTTAATTTAATGTTATGACGGAGTTAATAAAGCTGTTTTTATGATTATATTAAGGGATAGTTTCATAATGGATAAGACTAAACAGCTTTTGCACTAAAATGTATTTTATGATGAGTCATAACTATAATGATAATTCAGATTCTGGTTTCCGAACTGCAAGAGGTCGTATTTAACAGCTTGTCTGCAAGTTTTTTTGTGCATTAGTCACAATAAATAATGTTATCATGGAGCAGTCATTTCTCAGAAACCTTTTGAACCAGTTTAAGTTTCAGGTAATGGTTATATAGGATTCTTCAGATGCATCTTAATATTGCACAGAAAAGTGCTTACAGATAACTACAGATGCCCTACAGATTATTTTTTACAGAGATACAATTTTAAAATGAGGACAACGTGTAGTGACGTAAAGTTTGCAGAAGCATTGATTTGCCTCTAAAAAGCCCACCAGGAGGAGACACTCTCCATTGTGCTATACAGTATATTAAAGTGGGCCTGGGCACCTAGCTCATGTGTAGATTATGACATCTACTACCCTGTGGGTTAATGGGTGTATAGATATTACCTCAATGCAAAAAAGTAAAGGCCTGGTAATCAGCCTGCTGCTCTGCCTTAAAGGTCTCTCCAGATTATGCACCCTGACTCTCAACTGAAGTCAGGTGATAACCTTTATAACCAAATGTAATTCAGTTCAGAGTTATTTGTATATGTCCCAAAGCAGCTTTACAGAGATAAATAGGTTATAACGTAAATTAGTGCCTCTAAGAAAAGTGCCTATGAGTTTAACCAGGAACCAGACTTAAAAGGGGGATTCCATCCTCATCTTGGTGGCACCAACAGTCTGTCCATTGTAGTTTTATGTTTTTTAAGGTGTGCTTATTAGTGATGGGCACTTAAATGCAGAACTGTTCTCACAAATTTCATTCTGAAGCCATTGTAGTAGACTGTTGATATTAATTAAAGTCAAAATCCATCTTTATATGGAGTTGCTTAATAATTTCATGGATCTTTGGGCTGCTAATGTGGAACCATCCTCAGCTGAACAGAGTTATCTTCAATTGAAGAGAATTTCATCCAGAGGTAGAGTATAAGGATGAATGAGGTGGATCCGGAAAGAATCAAGGGACAGGAGCACTGGTCACTGGTATCTTAGGGCATTTTTAACTTAACAGAGAGAGAGAGAGAGAGAGAGAGCGTGAATGTAGGGAAATGAAGTATGACTGCATAACTTAAAGGAAGAGCCAGAAGGTAACATAGGAATATCTGGGATTAGAGATGACCCACTACACCATTGTCAACAAACCTAAGTGAACACAAGAAATTGGGGAGATGACAGGATCCAACCCTCCTTGTTCACCATAACACTCTATATCCATGATCAGTATGTATTGTATCCAGAGAGAAAAACTATTGATAGAAGGCTTGATTAATTATAAATGTTTTATGTTTAAATGTTCAGGGTAGCTTTAGAAATCACAGCATAAGAAAAAGGTTTCACAAAGGGTTTCTAGTGCACCGGTTAATGGATTGTCCTCTTTATAAAATTCATTTTTAAAACTACAGGACACCAGAGAAATGCCATCCAGGGTGCTATGGTGTGGTGTGACAGCTGCAATTACATTGGCCCCTGTAATTGTACTCTGCATTATAACAATAAAACCTAATCTAATCTAAGAGATCCATCCACAGCTAGCCAATCTTCTCCTAAGTCTAGCACAAAGGAGGAGATCAATGTTTTCCTTGCTATATATACAGTTATGACAGTGGATCAGCTGGCAAATATTTAAAAACCCACTCACCTACACTACACTCTGATGGCTGTCTGTTAAATCTTTGTCTGAGAGAACCAAACCCTTTAGCAAATCACAGCCCTCCAGGTCTTTACTCATTACTTCTTTCTGCATCTAATCCTTACTTCTGCTCTTTTACTGGCTTTCAAATCGACTACAAACTCATGCTAATTACTTACAAAACACAAAATGGTTTAGCTTCTGGGCATCTATCCAGTCTCCTAACATGCTACAATCTGTCACACTTTTTGAGATCTCCAGACTTCTAATGGTTCCTAGAATAGCATAGTCCACTAAAGGTGGTAGAACATTCTCACATTTAGCTCCTAAACTTTGGAATAGTGTTCCTGACAGTGTTCAGAGTGTTCACCCAGTTTAAGTGTAGATTAAAAACATATGTTTTTAGCAAAGCCTACACATAACATACATCACACATCATAACCTTCTGCTCCAGAACATCTGATCACATGCACATGATCAACTTGTGCTTGTTAATATCATGAACAGCAGCTACGCTAATTTCTCTCCACTGCTTCTCTTTCTCTCCCCATCCCGAGGGATCCTGAGGTTGCTTGAGCTTCAGTTGTGTCCCACCTCATGAAAATTATGGACTTTTAAAGAAGTAAATGCCGAACCCACAAACATATCGAACCATCTAGAGACGTACCAGCGCCATTTGGATTCCACCTCATGTGGAGTTTGGACATGTATTTTATGAGTTGCTCAGTAGCTCCTGGTTCCATAACCTCAACTGACTGTATAAGATTATAGAAAGGACATTACTTAAAATCTTACATTCCAGTGCTTATGTTTGTTCTCACTTTCCAGTGTTCTGTATTGTTTTAAAGACTATGATCACATTCTTAATATCACCCAAATCAGGATAGGTTCCCCTTTTGTTCCTCACAACCTCCACTTTACTGCTGTCACACTGTCCTCATACATGTCCTGCACCACCCTCACATACTTCTCTGACACACCTGACTTCCTCATACAACATGCACCCTGTTGTACGCTTTCTCTAAATCCACAAACACACAATGCAACTCCTTCTGTCCTTCTCTATACTTCTCCATCAACATTCTCAAAACAAAAAATGCATCTGTGGTGCTCTTCCTCAGCATAAAACCATACTGTTGCTCACAGATGGTCACCTCTTCTCTCAGCCTGGCTTCCACAACTTTTTCCAATAACTTCATGGTGTAACTGATTAAGCAAAAATAATTATTAAATATAATTATTATTAGCGAGCCAGGATCTAGGTATATTTATAACCATTGGCTCAGAGAATAGCTAGGGCCAGACACGTTACTTTTTTTTTACCTTTTACTGTTAAATAGTTAATTATATATATCCTTCTCCATTCCTCAGACATCCTCTCACCTTCCAAAATTTTGTTGAACAACCTGGTTAAAAGCTCCACTGTCACCGACTTTCCACTCTTCATCCTCTTAATTGCTGCTCTTACTTTCTCTTACTAATCCTATCCACTTCCTGCTTCACCATCTCCACATCATCCAATTTTTTCTCTCTCTCATTTTCCTCATTCAGCAGCTGCATAAAATAATCCCTCCATCTTCTCAACACTCTCCTCACTAACTTGCATCATTTCCAGCTCAGTCCCTCTTAATCAGTTTAAATCCTTTTCTCCTTGTACTTCTGCCTACTTTTCTCATCACTCTGTCGATCTCAATTCTGTTTCACCAACTTCTTTTTGTCTTCCTTTTTATTTTCAGATGTCACACCAAGAAACTTTCTAGCTGTCTCCCTTATTACTTCTGTAGTAGTTGCCCAATCATCCAGCACCTCTTCACCACCACCGAGCCCTTGACTGACCTCTTCCCTGAATCTCACACTACAGTCTTCCTTCTTCAGTTTCCACCATCTTATTCTTCTTTCAGTCCTCAGTCTCCTTCTTCTCTTCAGGTTGCATCTCCTACATAGAACATAGTCCACCTGTGTGCACCTTCCTTCACTCTCATACGTCACCCTATGATCCTCCTTCTTCTTAAAATACGTATTTACCACTGCCATTTCTATCCTTTTAGCAAAATCTACCACCATCTGCCCTTCCACATTCCTCTCCTTAAAGCCATACCTACCCATCACCTCCTCATCACCTCTGTTCCCTTCACCTACATGCCCATTCAGTCTGCCCCAATCACTAATTGTTCATTCCTAGGTACACCTTTTACCACTTCATCACACTCACTCCAGAATCTTTTCTTCTCCTCCATCTCACAACCCACTTGTGGAGCATAGGCACAGATGACATTTATCATCACCCCTTCAACTTCCAGCTTCATGGTCATCACTCTATAAGAAACGCTCTTCATCTACACTACACTCTTACTGTACTCTTCCTTCAGAATCACCCCTACACCATTTCTCTTTCCATTAACACATAAAAGAACAGTTTAAATCAGCCTCCAATGTTCTTGGCCCTTTCCCTTTCCACTTCTCCTGAACACTGTTGGCTAACAATACCTGTGGCTGTCGTTGATAAACGATTCATAAGTCTGATTCATGATCCGCATATTTGATTTGGCACATGTTTTACGCTGAATGACCTTCCTAACACAACCCTTCCCATTAACCAGGCTTGAGACTGGCAATACGAGTGCACTGGCTTGTGCAACCCTAATGGCTGGGTTTAATTATGTTGAATAAATATTATCTATTCAATTTCATGCAATCTACAAACCCCAAGAATTATTTTTTTGCAGTATAGGCTTGGGTCAATCTCTGAGCCAAGATTTAGTTCTTTCATTTAAGTGAGCACTGGCATTATCAGTTTCTTAGTCAGATACTCTCAGATACTCAGCTCCCAGTACTCAGTACACGTGGGTGTATAGCTGATTACATTATTGGTTTGCACAATTGTTTAGTATAAATACTAGCCCTGTTAACACTTGCTGGCAGAGTTGGAAAGTAATGAAGTACAAATACTTTGTACTTACATTTTTCTGGTTTAAGTATTTAATTGCCTTATTTTTTGTTTGGACAACTTTTTATTTTCATTTACATTACTCTTTTCATTACTTTAGTTTTTATTTATTTAGTGACATGATCAATGTTGTTTCTTTTCGTTGTGCACCATTTTCAGCCTATCAACCTGTTCCTTGTCATTGCACGTTTTTTAACCTACCATTGGTGTATCATTTCCAGGCTCTCACGCCACATACGTAGACTAGCGATGTAAACATGACTGAGAACAGAGACGTTCCTGACCATCATCATCTTTTCTCTGCTTGTGTTCTATATGGCGGATGTTCAGCCTGAACGCATTCATTAGATAACAAAATCTGTTATTCTTTTGTATTAATAAGTTAATTTGATGTGAGGTCCAGTTACCAGCGTGACACTAAAACAGGTAGAAGTAAAGGCTACTTTTTTCTTCAGTACATATCAGAGCCCAAACTTCTTTACTTTAACTTGAGTTCAACTTTTACCAGAATCTTCTAAAACATGATTATCCCAGTTAAAAGTAAAAGAGTGCACAATTAACTGTATAATTAAAGGCTTCATACTTGAAGGGAGGTCCACCTACACAAGAAAAACAAATAGGGTAGAATGTCCTACTCAATTGAACCCAAAATCTTTAGCTTCTAGAACATATAAAAGCAAACAAGGTAAAGAGGTAAAAGGTTGAAAACACCTGTGCAAGTGAAAAAGAGAAGGGTAATGATTTTTTTATTTGAGCAGTGTACTCTGTATACATGACCACGTTTTGAGAATATTTTATAAAGGGGATTTTGTCACACCAGATTGTCTCATGTTATTTTGAATTTAACATTTTAAAGTCCTTAGACATTTCATATTGTTTCACACAAAGGAAAAGAAACAGAGCTTTGCAAAAGTAATGCCTATAGTTCAATTCATTTTTATTTGTATAGCACTTTTAACAATGAACATTGTCTCAAAGCAGTTTTACACAGATAACATAGTGATAAAAATTAATAAGATGTTCTGTAGTCAATTGAGTCAAGTGTTATGGGGGGGCCAGTTGTGTAATTCATATATTTTTTACTAAAATAATCTTCGGGAGCCCTCTAAGTCAATTTTCTATTTGTTATGAGGGGTCCTTAATGCCTAATGAGTGGTCCCGGGTCCCCCTAGCGCCCCCACCCCCAATTCCCTATAACCCAGTTATATAGCAGTATAAACGAGTGCGCGTGTGTTTGAGTTTGTGCGACTCAACGCGCTGACTCGCCATAAGGTTACTGCGCATGCGCGCACCTTATTCCGCTCAGTGCAGTAATACTCTGCGCTCTTAGTCACTTGTTGGTGCCTTTGGTCAGTAAGAATGTCGTCGAGTCGCTCAGGGAACGACCACTGCAAGCCCATAAACCCCTCCGGAGTGTCAAAACGACCCCGGGTAGAGTCGGGCAACAAAGTGACCGTGGTGCTCGGAGCTCAATGGGGAGACGAAGGCAAGGGAAAAGTGGTGGACTTGTTGGCTACAGAGTCTGACATCGTCTGCAGATGTCAGGTGAGTTCATGTGTTTTTGAACCTGTGTACACTTTTATTTGTTGTAAATAAATGTAAATAGAATTGAATTTTTAATTCAAAGTCTGATTAATTAGTCAGTGTTCTGAGAAGATTTGTAGTAGAAATAGTTGGAAATGTGATGCTGTGATTCTCAAAATGAAGTCCCCCAGGGGTCAAGTTAAAATATCCACATTATATACATTTACAATTATATTTATTTCTGTAAACTGATTTGGTCATTTTTTTAAAGTGACATACAAATAAAATAGAATATTAAACTCTTGTACAGTAATAGTTGACTTTTAATTTTTCTGTTATGAAACGATTCTATAAGAGTTTATTTTTTCACCCTATATTGCCTCACAGAACATTGTGATGGCATTCATTTATTATTAAGACCTAAAATTATTTCAGATGTTTTCACACCAAGGAAGACCAACACACATGCAGCTGTAGTCTTAATGCAATGCAAGTCTTTATCCCAGGTGTTACACTGTGTCCAACAGAAACTCCAGTCTGGAAAGGTGTAACAGTGATGCCCATAAACTCATTAAATGCCAGTGATAGGCTTTGGTACAACCTCTCACAAGTAAGTGTGGTTTACATTTGCAGGCTTGCTTTGACATGTGAGAAGGCCAAGTTCAGACTTAGCTCAGAGACTGGAGTGAGCTGCTTGGCCAAAGCAGTTCAAAAAATAGGCCCCACATTGTAAGCTCTGGTTGGTGGGGGGAGTGAGTGGTTTGGATTCTATCCTTTCTGATTGGATCTGTGTCAGGTCTGAGAAAAGGGCAAAGTGCAAATAAGGGTCAATAGAACTTTTTCAGGTAGAAATAAACTAAAAGATTGGGGTTTTGTGTAGTTAAAATTCGCACGGTATTATGGATAGTTTATGGATGTAAAAATCATGTTTATGTCGTCTTTCAGGGAGGAAATAACGCAGGCCACACAGTAGTGGTCGAAGGGACAGAGTATGACTTTCATCTCCTTCCTAGTGGTATCATCAACACCAAATGTATATCACTCATTGGTGAGTAGCTGAGACGTGTGCATGGTATCTCACCAGCTGTTGTATAATATTTCTCAGTGTGGAAAACTTGTTTCTGAACATTATGTAAGAAATAAAACTGAGTGGGCTATTATAATAAGATGATTCATGCCAGAGGGTGTCAGGATACAGCGCGTTATAAAGCAGGGGGTTCAAAAGCACTTAACAAAGTTGTTTTCGTTTCATTATACTACAGTACAAAATGTAAATTTAATTCAGTTCAATAAATTTTTATTTGTATAGCGCTTTTAACAATGAACATTGTCCCAAAGCAGCTTTACACCGATAATGTGGTGATTAAAATGAATAAGATGTTCTTTATAAGTGTAAGTTTGTCCCTGATGAGCAAGCCGGTGATGACAAGTAAAAACTCTCCGAGATGGCATAAGGAAGAAACCTTGAGAGGAACCAGACTTAAGAGGTAACCCATCCTCATCTGGGTGGCACCGAATGTCCATTTATTACAGATAAATGTCCATTGATACAGATCTGCACAGAGTCGCCTCCATTCGAAAAGGGACACTCTCCAGAGGTGAAGTGGGAAGATCCACGGAGAGAAGAGGGGCAGGAAGAGTGGTCACTAGAACCCCTCAGGATCAAGTATAACTTGACCGAGAGCGGGAGAGAGAGAGAAAGAGAGAGAGAGAGAGAGAGAGAGAGAGAGAGAGAGAGAGAGAGAGAAAAGGGGTGACAGGAAGAGAAGGATATGGATTATTATGTATCCTTATTGTTGTATGAAAGTTAAGGACACTGTGCAGTTGGCAAGACTCACTATGGCAGCATAACTAAAAGGAAGAACCAGAAAGTAACAACAGCATACAAATATCCAAGATCCCAAAAAAGTTTGTTTGCATTGTTTTGCGCATCAATGGGTTAAAAGAAAAAAACAGAATGATCAGACTTTTACACAAATTAAGTGTGATGTTGAGTGTAAGTCGAATAAAATTTTTGAAAAGTTTACTGTTTAACCATGATTGCAAAAACCTGTACCTGCATGGTAATGCCCCTGTGTACAAAGCTGACTCCTTGAAATTATAGTTTCCATGGTTTAGATTGGAAGATCTTGACTGGCCTGCTATAGAGCTCTGACCTCAACCCTACTAAACCTCAGGGATGAATTGGAACACTGCCTGCACCCAAGGCCTCCTCACCCTTCACCAGTACCAGACATTATTAATGCTTTTGTAGCTGAATGAGCACAAATCTCCACAACCACACTCACAACATTTAGTGGATCATCCTCCCAGAAGAGTAGACGTTATTACAGTATAACAACAAATAAAGATTGAATGTTTAATGGAGTGTTTTAAAAAGCACATGCAAATCTTCTGGTCAGGTGTCCTTAAACATTTGTTTGTAGTTGTTTGTTATGTAGTGTACTTATTATTATTAATATTATAATTATATGTCCAAGGATCAGTGGGAATCTTCAATAAAAAGGTTGAGAAACACTGACATATTTAAAACTCATATCAGTGAAAATTATTATATTTTTCTGTACGTCTTCAATACAATTCCCTCTGAAGGAAGTGTATCGATATCGCCTGCCTATTATTCATACTTTCAGCACTTTTGTCAGATATAAGATTTAGACAGTGCTGTGGTATAAAGCTGTGTAATGATATGTATTGTCTGTCAGCATAAAGGGATGTATTGAGGAAATTGATTTATTTAATTAAAAACAGATTTATTTTTACCAGGTCAAACTAATATTTGTGTGTGTTTGTTTAATCAACTTTTCTATTGCAAACACAATTAATGTTTGCATCATTTATTTTAAAACTGGGTTTAAAAAAATTCTAGAACATTGGATAATCTCAAATGACTGTATAAGACTGTAAAAGGGCATCACTCATAATTTTACTTGATATTTACATTTACATTTGTGGCACCCAATGATGTCACCAAAATGAGGATGGGTTTCCCTTTTGAGTCTGGTGCTTCTCAAGGCTTCTTCCTCATAACATCTAAGGGAGTTTTTCCTTGCCACAGTCACCATGGCTGCTCATCAGGGACAAATACACTTACATAAAAATACATAAAAACTCTTTTCTGTAAAGCTTCATTGAGACAATGTCTGTTGTAAACGCTATAGAAATAAACTGGAGTTGGTATTATTTAGTTTGAACTTATTTATTGATAATGAGTTTGGGGTTCAGAACGATTGATTATCTAATCAGGAAGCCATTGTTTCTTGCTAATCTCAGTAGAGAAGGATCTTTTTTTTGTTGGGGAACAAGGTGCATGTGAAGAAATAAAAGATAAAATACGCGTATGAAGTGCCTTACGAAGGCCTGTCTGCTTCTGATCTATACTCATTCCTCTCTCCGCTCACAGGTAACGGTGTGGTCATTCACCTTCCGGGCCTTTTTGAAGAGATGGACAAAAATGAGAAGAAAGGTAAACTAGCACTAGTATACTTAGTAATGTGATTAGTATTTCTAAATGAGATGAGTACCGGGAAATATTAGTTTTTGGGCAAAAACAGCATAAACATCTGATATCACCAACCAGAGCCCTGGTCTGAGAGAAGTCTGTAAAATAGGTGTGTATGATCTTGGCTATGTTCTGCATGAAAGCGAAGGCGAAAGCAAAGTCAAATTGTGTTGATTTGATGAAATTCGATTGTAGATGAAGTGTTGTGTCAGCTTCATCCTGAGAGTTTACCGATTTTTTTTTGTTTAATCTCTTTTCATTGCTAGGCTTGAAAGGATGGGAGAAAAGACTCATCATCTCTGATAGAGCTCATATAGGTATAATATTTGTATGTTGGGTCAGTTCCTATACTTTTCTTAACACAAGTGACAAATCGACATAATATATGTGTTGCACACGTCCACCGAATAGACAAAAAGGTGTGTTAAAACAGTATTAAACCCTGTTTGATCCTGAGTGTCAGATTTATTTTTAAATGATGCTAATGCAAAGCTCTGTACTCCCTCAGTTTTTGATTTCCATCAGGCTGTGGATGGAATGCAAGAAGTGCAGAGACAAGCACAGGAAGGCAAGAAGTAAGGCAACTGCTGAATTAGGAATCAGGAACAGGACAAAAACTGCTAAATGAATGACGGGAATTTTTCCGAACTTTTTGATCTTTTATAACAGCATAGGAACAACCAAGAAAGGCATTGGACCAACATACGCATGCAAGGCTTCGCGAACTGGACTTCGAATTTGTGACCTGCTAACAGATTTTAAAGAGTTTTCTACCAAGTAATTTTCTTTTATTTAAGCACATAGTCAGAGTTTCCAAGGTTCTGCTTAGAATTTTAACCCATACTGATTCTGCATTTTATCTTTAAGGTTCAGACAACTGGCACAGCAGTACCAGTCCATGTATCCAGCTCTTAAATTAGATGCTGAAAGTGAACTAAAAAGGCTAAAGGCAAGTCTGATTGGGAAGACTCTAGATTTGCGGCATAAAAACATGAATACAATGTTTCCGCAACCTAAACCTTATTTTGAACATTTACAGGATTATGCAGAGAGAATAAGACCCATGGTGAGGGACGGAGTGTATTTTATGTATGATGCTATTCATGGACCCCTGAAGAATATTCTTGTGGAGGGGGCAAATGCTGCACTGCTAGACATTGACTTTGGTATGACATTTCTGATACTTAGAGTTTTGCATGTATATCACCTACTCAATCTCACATAACACTAGTAAAGGGACTCCCTGTGTTTTGATTAGGAACCTATCCATTTGTGACATCATCCAACTGCACCGTTGGTGGTGTGTGCACTGGACTTGGCATTCCACCAGCAAACATTGGAGATGTGTATGGGGTAGCAAAAGCCTACACCACTAGAGTGGGCATTGGGGCCTTTCCAACAGAACAACTCAATGTAAGTGCTCATGTCTGCATCTCATGGGTATCATGGGTAACACTGAACTGGTCTTAACCTTACAAGGATCCTTTCTTTATAAGATATAGTATAATTTTAATATGGAAGACATAGAGAGGATGGAATGCAGACAGTTGCTATCATACTGTATACTCTAAATGTAAGTAAACACAGAACAAAGTGGTTTGCTGTAGTTTTAGGAGAAACAGAAACTTCTTCTTGAGCTGTTAGTGAAGCTAATTGGTACTTACATTTCTGACATTAGTGCCAGGGTTAATACATGTGCATGTGTTCCAACTTTATCAAAGTACAATAAAAGGTGTCGGTTATATTCTTCTAACTCAGAAACCCCACAGAATAATAACTAAGATTTCAAAAAGTACCCGTTTGTATGAAACGTTACGCTTCTGAAGACACTGCACTTTAACAACCTCTATACATGCTGCCGTTTTTGTGACTTTCATTCATCATTGACTGAAAGGATTATCCAAGTACACCAACTGGTTCAGTGCCCTAATATACATCACATGAAAAGGAGATCACTTGAGATTTGAGATTGTGCCAGGGGTTTAGTTTCAGAATGTGATAGCATTCTATTTGCTGAGAGTTATTTACTTGCTTTCTATAAATAAAATGAATGAAATAAAATAGAATATATTTATATATTTACTAACTATTTAAGTTGCAGGAATGTTGTGGTTGTTGGTGGTGTTAGATAATTGCTTTAAATGAAGATATTTCAGGACTTGCTTGCAGTTACATAATCTTTTTCTGAACTGGCAATAACATGAGAAAAGTATTTCATTTATGTGGACAAATTACAACATCATTACATTTGCACAAGTGTGAATACCATGTTTATTGGCAAGGGCAGGATGTGTTACTATTTCAGGAAGTCATAAATGGAACCCCTTGGGTATATGATGTGTCTTATTTAAAGTAAATAACAGTGTAATTTAGAGAAATGTCAGTAATTTGTTAAATGCTTTTCTCATTTAGGCTGTAGGGGAGCTGTTACAGACACGAGGTCATGAGGTTGGTGTTACAACGGGCAGGAAGAGACGTTGTGGGTGGTTGGACCTGGTCATACTTAGATATGCTCACATGATCAACGGCTTCACTGCGTGAGTCGTTTACTACGTATTTGTTTATGACATTTGTAATTCTGCTATCATGCAGCAATACATTTACATTTACGGCATTTAGCAGACGCCCTTATCCAGAGCGACGCAATACTTTAGTGATGCTTGTGCAAAATTATATTGTGAGCAAGAAGGATTGCAAATTGATTATTTTTCTTTCAGAATTGCTTTGACAAAACTGGATATTCTTGATGTGCTGGATGAGATTAAAGTGGGTGTCGCCTACAAACTCAATGGCAAAAGAATTCCCCATTTCCCAGGTAAAATCTGAAAGCATAAGCATCTAATTACATTAGAGATGAATGTGTAGATGTAGGTGGTTTATTTTTACAATACAAAGGCATTCTATTGAGTCTAACATTTTATAAGTTTAAAAATTCAACTTGTAAATTGACATGTAAGTCAGTGGATGAATCAGAAAAATACACCTTTGTTTATATAAAGCACCACTAAATGTTCAGTAAAAGAGAACCAAAAAATCCTTTAACGGCTGTACAGAAGATTGTTTGCTTCCATCATTTATAAATAAAACAAGAGCCAGCTAGACTTAGTGCTACTCGCCCAGACATACTGAGCAGCGGGGACATGGTCGGGATCGTGACTTGGAATCTAAAGGTCACTCCAGGGGTCCTGTGTGGACATAGGAGAATCTGCCAAAATCTGTGCAGCACTACATTAAGCAAGCCTTTTTATTAAAGGGGGGCAAAAGGAAGCCACTCTTCAGTAGAATACAATAAGGAATAAGATTTTATGATCTGATGAAACCAGGATTTGGAATGACTTTCTGAAACATTGACTCCCTTAGATGAAGTGCAGTGGTGACAGTAGGACACTCTGGGTGTGTTTGGAGCGACCACAAGTGGGAAATGTTGGGACTGTGGAAAAGATGAATCAGTCTGTACATACAGAGATTTATTTACTTCCAGTAAAATACATAACACAAGTTGAGGACTTTTCCACATTATGGGAAATTCCAACCCTAATATTGCCAGACGGATTCAAACTGTAGACTGAATGCCGAGGACCTGGATATGAATATGTCAATCCCTGATAAGCAGCGTTCATTTGGACTTGCAGTTGTTTACATGATATTATTACATGAATTACATGACGAGGAGTCCCTCGTTAGGGTTAGTCTGAAAACGTGATACCTGATAGAAGAAAGTGGCTGAATCAACAATTAAGAATTTTAACAATCAACACATTTTCAAAAAGAAGGAATGCATTGAAAACTCACCAAAATGTTTAAAAGACCTTGGACAACAAATAAAGTGGATAATTACAGAATTGTTTCCTTGGGCAAGAAAAAAAACCTTTGCGACATATAGCCAATCAATTTACCAAGACAGATTAAATTGAATGCAAACTACAGGTATCACTTTAGAGCAAGAATTCCACAGTAGGCTGTTGGAAAACATTACAAAATCCTTCTCATTTTGGGGTGAAACTTTTTTGAAATTTAAGGGAAGAGTATGAAGAAGGAAACGAAGGGCTCATGATCCAAAACACTCCAGATTGCATGTCATCAGTGGTGGACAGTAATGTAATTCGTAACATACATGTAATTCACACTTTTAACTTAACTTTACTACATTTCAAAGTCCAATACCTTTTTACTGAACCACATTTTGCAAAAGCACTCATTCCTTTTTGTAAATGCGTGGAAAAAACGTAACTGCCAACTACACAGCAAGAAACCAATCGGTGTAGAGCGCACACTCTGTTTAGAACTTGTTTTGATTGCCTCTTGGTGGTATCTACTCGTCACCTACATACAGTCCAGCCTCAGTTCAACAGCAAGCAGAACAATTTTTTTTTTATAATTTTTTTGAAGTAGTTGAAAAGAAGGTTTTGGGCTCATGATCATTATAATAGATATTAATCAGTGTTTGACTCATTAATATCATTCTTTTATTAGACATAACGTAAAACATGTGCCAAATCAAATATGCGGATCACGAACCAGCATGCAGGTAGTTGGTTTGAAAGAGGCAGATGTAGAGGACAGGGGGGGTATAGAGACGGATGATCCGCTGTGGCGCCCCCTAATGAGATAAGCCAAAAGAAGAAGATAGTTAATATAGTTAACGTTTTAATTATATTTATAATTGTGTTAGCTTATTCAGTTACCTTTAATTTTAGGCTTTTACTTTTTGTCCAATTACTTTTGATAATGTAGGCAATATGTGAAATTGTTAAACACAATGAATAAAAGCTGAGCATCAATAACATTTGAATTGCTTTATTTCAAATGTACTTTGTTGTTATGCAGAGACAAAATTTCTTGACTTGACTGCAAATACACCTTGTAGATACTCGACATAGTATCTTCTTTCAGCTCCTTCCATTAGGGGTCGCCACAGCAGATCTAGCCAGAGTACAGCAGCCAAAAAATTCTTCTATCCGCTGTTATTTAGCATTAGCATTTAGCATTTATCACCCTGTCCAATAGTGGAAACTATATTGGAGCACTCCCAGTCTTAGATATGCTAGTGTTTCCACTTTCAGTGCATTG
The DNA here is from genome assembly GCA_024362625.1 of Silurus asotus. Taxonomy (NCBI): domain Eukaryota; kingdom Metazoa; phylum Chordata; class Actinopteri; order Siluriformes; family Siluridae; genus Silurus; species Silurus asotus. The sequence goes on along the minus strand of MU551576.1, from coordinate 1,482,479 downwards.
TAGTTAAGACTAAATGTGGTGAACAGAGGCATTTGAATGATATTATAATTGTTGTCAGACTGTAACTTTATACCTCTTGAGTGGCAATCAAACAATTTCTAATATTGTAATAAGAGCTATTAAGTAAAAGAACGATGAAACAAAGTAAAAATGATAAGTCAAGTGATGCCAATGTGACCACAAACACTGATTACAAAAGATAATACAGTAACTCACAAAAGTAAGTACACCCCTTACATTTCAGCAACCATTTTAGTATTTCTTCTCAAGGGACAATAGTAGAGAAATTTTTTTTTAGAGTAGTACAAGTGCAGCATTTACAGCAGTATAGATTTACTGTCCTCAACAAACAGCCATTACTGTCAAAATAGCTGCCAATAAAAGTGAGTGCACCCCAAGTGATAACAGCTGTATGTCATGTAATCACGCAAAGCCACATGTCCTATTCATCATGTTCATGTTTGTGTCTACTTGACAGGACCTTACAATTTTGTGTTTGTAGTTTTTGGACATTTTGTGAATTCTGTTTTTACTTTGTCATTATGGGGTGTAGATTAATAAAAAAATAATAATTTGAGCGATTGTAGAATCAGGCTGCAACATAACATGAAGAAGGGTCTGAATATTTTACCAAATGCACTTTACATATGACATGAAGTATTATTTCAGTTTCACAGAATGGATTTCAACAAGAGCAATGTGTAATAATGCAATGTACTTTGTTCATGTGATTAGCTGGTCTACTCACTTTCTTTAATTCCATTGATTTTGGACTATTAGCTAATATGGAGGTACTGCAGAAGGTTGAAGTGGAGTATGAGACCTTGCCTGGCTGGAAGACAGATACTTCAGCAGCCAGGAAATGGAATGATCTGCCCTCCAAAGCCCAAAACTACATCCGCTTTGTGGAGAATCACATCGATGTACCTAGTAAGACAAATGGCTTTGAATAAAACATGTCAGAAACATGTTCAGAAAGTACATTCATTACCTTGGCGGATTTTAACTGATGTTTCTGTGTCTTTGCAGTTAAGTGGGTGGGTGTAGGCAAGTCCAGAGAATGCATGATACAGATGTTCTAGAGTGTCTGTCCTCAAGTGAAGTCTGGAGTCCACCAACAACATGCAATCCTTCCAGGAAATCCATGACAATTGTAGGAATGTGACAGCAGATGGATTAGTGTTCACATATGCTGTGTTTAGATACAAGACTTATTGTCAGGACACGTGGAATGTGCTCAATAGCTGACAGTGAAAATATTACTAATTGTTAATAAATGAATAAACAAGATCTGTAACTTGATAACAGGTTATGTCATATTGTGCAATTTCTTCTATCTCAGTTAAAGTTATAGCCATTACAGGAGAATAGCAAACACTAATTTTCTCTTTAATGTGACTTGAAAAATGTCCTCCTATTATGGCATATATTACTCCATAAACAACCTCAGGAATACATTTATGCATTGTTGCTTAGAATGGTTTTGTTGAGATTTTCTGTGCTTTTGTGTTTCCTGTTCGTTTTCCTGGCATTGCAGTCTCTTTATTATGTGTTTTAATCTTTTTTTTTTTTTCATGTCAGATAAAAAGGTGGGCAGGATATCAGTTAGGCTGCTGCAGAAATAGATACAAATACAGAACATTCTGTTCTTCTATCCTTTGCCAAGCTTGTGCTGCAACTTGGCCTAATGGTGGCAGTAAAACCCCAGACAAACCCAAAGACTGTCTGAACATCAAGTCCAAAATAACAACCCTAGTGGGACTTTTGTGGAATAAATAATGAGGAAAATGCACCAAAATAAAACAGCAATATTTGGACAAAACATGGATTATTGTTTTCCTTGATTAGATAATACTTATTTAACAGACATTGGTGTGGTTTTTACTCTTTTCATTTGTTAAAAAGGATAAACCAATATGAAGATCAGAGAGCTGTCTAAGGAAGAAAAATAATTTTAAAGGTGGGAAAAGGGAACATTAATTGGAGAAAATTACCAAGAGTAACCTCTATCAAAGTAATGGAAAAGTAATGTAAAGGCTAAAGTAAGAATTGGATCTGCTCACAATCCAAAACATACAAGCTCATCAGTCAAGCAGGGTGAAGTTAAAGAAGTTAAATTCATTATGGTAGCAGTGAATGATTCCCCCCCACCCCCTTCTCAGTTATTCCAATTTACTTCAAGACGATCTGTTTCAAAATATGCTTATCTAGAAATGTATTAATTTAGTGATATTTTTTTTTTTTTTACAGTTCGAGATATAGAAGCTAAAATTCATTTCATATTTATCTTTTGATCTAAATCCCAAATTTCTATAGAATATACCAAGACCAGTTTGTTTCTACAGTTCCAGGACTTCCAAATAAAACTACACAATGAAAAATGTGAGCAGAAAAATTTAATTAGAGCAATTCTGTACAAGCCGGTGGGCAGAGCGACACCTTTGGGTGGAACATCGTCCTCTGCTGAGCCCAGGGCAGAGCGACCTTCTTATTGGGTTTTGAATCTTTTGCAAGCTGGGGGACGGAGCAACGCCTTCGTGGGGTGGAGTGATGACCTCAGCCAACCCCCGGGGTGGGCGTCATTCTTTATTGTTTTTTTAATCTCTAGCAAGCCAGGGAGGTTGAATGATGTCCTTCGTGGTTTTTGAATTTATTGCAAACCCGTGGGGTTGGGGGGTCAGAGTGATTACCTCAGCATTGATGGTTCTTGAATCTTGCAATCTAGGGTGGGACGTCTTTGGGGGATGAAGTGATGGCCTTAGCTGAGTCCAGGAGCAGAGCGATGTTCTTTATGGTTTTAGAATATTTTGCAAACCAGGAGGCGGAGCGAGTACTTCAGCTGTGCATGGAGGGTGGAGTCGACATCTGCCAAACTTGGGGGGTGGGGCAATGTTTGTCATGATTTCTTAATCTCTTGAATGCCTAAACAACACCTTTTGGGGGTGAAGCAAAGTTCTTGAATCTCATTCAAGCTGGGGGGATGGAACACCTTTGGGGGTGGAGTGATAACATCAGCTGAGACCGGTGGGCAGAGCCATGGTCTTGATGGTTTTTGAATCTTGGAAGCCAGGGGGCAGAGCATGCAAGCCAGAGTTGAAGCTAGGGGTGGCGCACCACCTTTGGATATGGAGTGATGATGGTGTTTTTTTGAATCCCCTCCAAACCGGGGGTGGAGCCTCATGCAAACCGAGGGTGAAGCGATTACCTCAGCGTGGAGCATCATCCTCTGCCAAACTCAGGGCAAAGCGACATTCTTGATGGTTTTTAATCTCTTGCAAATCAGGGGGAGGACAATGCAAGCCAGCAGGCAGAACGAAACCTTTGGGGGCCCGGCAATGATCTCTTGCAACCCGGAGTGACACCTTTGGGGGCAGAGCAACGTTCTTGATGGTTCTTAAATCTTTAGCAAGCTGGGGTGGAGCAATGCCTATGGGGATGATTTATGGATTTATGGTTTTAGATTAAATTGGAAGCCAGGGGGTGGCACATGCAAGCCAGAGGCAGAGCCAGGGCGAACCCTGCCAACCAGGGGGCGGAGTGATGACAGTGTATTATATTAAAACCTTGCAAACCGGGGCAGAGCAATTACCTCAGTCTGGAGCATCAACCTGTGCCAAACCTGGGGGCGGAGCAACATCTTGATTTTTTTTAATCTCTTGAAAGCTTTGGGGGTGGACATCAGGCTAATGGGCCATGTTCTTGATGTTTTTTTTAATCTCTTGGAAGCCAGAGATGGAACCAGGGGCGAACCCTCCAAGCGGGGGGCGGGGCGATGACCTGTTTCTTTTTATTTATTTCTCTTTTTTGATTTTGTGCATGGGGGGCGGAGCATCGCCTTCGGGGGTGGAGTAATGTTCTTCACTATTTTTTAAATCTCTCGGAACCCTGGTGGGGGGGTAATTGTTATTACAATAAATGAGCCATGCTCTTCTCCGCTCTGAAAATCTGAGAAAGAACATTCGACACGAATTAACGAAGCCAGACACCATCTTGTGGTGGGAAACTGAAAACACATGGGGCATTACCCGGGAAACCCCCAGATCTTGACACGCTGTCCTTCTTTGAAAAACTTTAAGGTAGGCAACTACTGTATAACATCAAACCACATGTGTAGTTTAAAGTGCTTTTTTTTATTGTTTCGGTAGTAAAAGCTCATTCACAATGGGTATTCAAGTATATATACATATAATATTTAGCACTGTGTTTTTATTTATATCATGGGCGTAAATCCCGGGGATTCAAAAAAATATTTAAAAAATATCGCACTCTCTATTGTGAAAAATATATGTATATACCTAAATAATTGAGTAAGTAGAAAAAAAAGGAAAAAAATGCATTTAGAGCAGGTGTGCGGTTCATCTCACCTTCTCTACACACACACGAGTCAGGTGTGCGGTTCATCTCACCTGCTCTACACACACACGAGTCAGGTGTGCGGTTCATGGTTAATTAATGTTCAACTCCATTAACACTCTACACACACATGAGTCAGGTGTGCGGTTCATCTCACCTACTCTACACACACATGAGTCAGGTGTGCGGTTCATCTCACCTACTCTACACACACATGAGTCAGGTGTGCGGTTCATCTCACCTACTCTACACACACATGAGTCAGGTGTGCGGTTCATCTCACCTACTCTACACACACATGAGTCAGGTGTGCGGTTCATCTCACCTACTCTACACACACATGAGTCAGGTGTGCGGTTCATCTCACCTACTCTACACACACATGAGTCAGGTGTGCGGTTCATCTCACCTACTCTACACACACATGAGTCAGGTGTGCGGTTCATCTCACCTACTCTACACACACATGAGTCAGGTGTGCGGTTCATCTCACCTACTCTACACACACATGAGTCAGGTGTGCGGTTCATCTCACCTACTCTACACACACATGAGTCAGGTGTGCGGTTCATCTCACCTACTCTACACACACATGAGTCAGGTGTGCGGTTCATCTCACCTACTCTACACACACATGAGTCAGGTGTGCGGTTCATCTCACCTACTCTACACACACATGAGTCAGGTGTGCGGTTCATCTCACCTACTCTACACACACATGAGTCAGGTGTGCGGTTCATCTCACCTACTCTACACACACATGAGTCAGGTGTGCGGTTCATCTCACCTACTCTACACACACATGAGTCAGGTGTGCGGTTCATCTCACCTACTCTACACACACATGAGTCAGGTGTGCGGTTCATCTCACCTACTCTACACACACATGAGTCAGGTGTGCGGTTCATCTCACCTACTCTACACACACATGAGTCAGGTGTGCGGTTCATCTCACCTTCTCTACACACACACGAGTCAGGTGTGCGGTTCATCTCACCTTCTCTACACACACATGAGTCAGGTGTGCGGTTCATCTCACCTACTCTACACACACATGAGTCAGGTGTGTGTCTGCGGGTTAATTAATGTTCAACTCCATTAACTAGGGTATTTTATTCACTTTAAATAAAGCGATTCTTCTTTCTTATTTAGTGAACTTTAGCTTGTTTATAATAGCTTGTAGCATAGTGCACTCACACTAACACACCAAACCCGTTTCACATTCAGTGTTTTATTTGGGATTAATTTGCATAATGTTAATTTAACATTAACACATAATTAGCATATTGTTTATCTGTGCATTTACTAAATGATCACTGCTACATCCGAACTGACCCACTGTATTTTTATAATTAATTTCTATTCTGTTCTTAAGTGCCTTAATTAATTTTAAATAAAATGTAAACCTTTTTTTAATTCCTTGTTTTTATTTTCGTGATTATTTTATTATGATCGTTTTACTTTCTTTATTTTAAGCACTTTGAATTACTATTGTGTATAAAATGTGCTACAGTATAAATAAACTTGCCTTGGAGTGTCATAGACTAGATAAAATGACAGAGAAAAGAAAAATGGGAAATTGTATATTTATTGTCACTCCTACTGTTAAATGAAAAAACGCTCATGATTTATATTTATGTTTATGTTTATCCCCCGGGAGTTGCTGCCCTACGTAAACTGCGTACTCTGCGTATAGAGAATGGCGGCACTGCGCGCACCTCACCAATGATGTAACTATAAAGAATGGCTATTAAATGCCACACTCACGTGTCTCTCGTCGTCGCGTTCATCAGAGCTGTTCCACACGCTCGCTCGCGGACCAGTGTTTCCCCCCTCGATGTAACGTCATCAAAAGTTTAGATTCAGGACGGATCCGTGGGGTCGTGACGCCTCTTGTTACGCGGTTATGATGCCACAGAGACCTCGCGCGTTAAAAAAAGCGGGCGGCGCGAGCTGCTCCTCTGCACGTGAACCAGATACTTTGAGATGCTGGCGGTGTATAAAACTTTGTCATCAGTGCTGAAATGGCGATCAAAGCCAAACAGTGAACAACAGGACGTACTTGAGAACAAAAATCCTAAAAACAAAAGTGGACGTCTCTTATGCAAAAAAGTTGCAGACGAGAATGGGACTAAAACCAAAAAGAGTCAGAGAGCATGGAAGCTGTTTTATGCAACTATCCAAGACATGGTTCTTTGTTTACAAGCATACTCAAATTCCTCTGCCAAGAAGGGCAGAATTACTATTAGCCTGCTTCATGCTTTGGCATACCCAATTAAGTATAATAAGAGGCCCCATGTGCTGTGCCTCAGGACTGCAAACCTTCGACTATTCTACCTCCAGGCTGAGAGTGAAGCAGATCAGACATCATGGGTTGCGAACCTTAACCGCGCCGCGGCCTGTTACTCCGTTCCTCCACTCTTAACTGTTTCACATAACAGAAATGAAGGTGCTCAGTTTCTTCCTACATTCTGTAGCCATCTGTCTCATGAGCAGCAGCTCAGGTGTTGTAAGGACCATTTACAGATGCTCTCAGAACACTTACAATACTACCTGACGCTGCCCTTCAGGTCTGAGGTTCTAGCTGTAGGTTATTTGCTGCAGCAGGTGAAGAACTACACAACATATGTGGAAGTGCTACAGGAGCTTGTTGAAGCAGAAAATGCTGGAGAAGGCTGCAGCAACTCGGACTTAAGGAACATTACAGATATATAAACAATTCAAATTATGTATTGATTACATAAAATAAAGATTATTTCCATAACAAAATGGGGGCTCTAATGCTGTATAGCTGTGTGTCTTTTAATACTATACAATTTCCATCCTGTTTATACAGGGACTAAAGTGTACAATTAATCTAAACCTATTAATAAACAGACCAACAGATTGAAATGATTTGTTATGCAACTAATAAAAGTGTAAAATTGTTGATATACTGAAGATTTTTTATGTTGATTTTATATTTATTTAATGATAATCTGCAAGTGGATTTTTTTGTAATGAATAAATTATGATTAAAAACCTGGCAATCATCACATTTTTTAGTTTTCAGTAAGTAGATCAATTTAACCCATAATTTATTTTTATACAGTTTACACAATTACAATTTTTTATAGAGTTTATACAAAATAAGGGAACATGTGTATAATAAGTTTGCAGTGTTGACCAGTGATGAACCCTCCTGTATGGTCAATGAACTGCAGGTTGTGGAATAGAAACGCGCCCCACCTCGTAATTCCGCCAAACCGCTAGATGGCGCTACTGACTACTTTTACACCAACACACTCGCAGCAAACAGTATTAAAGCGCAGAGAGAGACATCGCGGGAAAACAGCTTGGTAGAGGAGGAGGACTGTTTGTTTTCTTTCCACGCGGTAGTCGCCATTTCTTCAACTTTAAAATGCCTAAAAGGTCCTGCCCTTTCACCGACTCGTTCTCGACGCAGTATAAAATCCACGTTGGGCAGAAGGAGCTGAACCTGCACGGGGTTTTCGGAAACAAGTACAGGCAGGAAGTTTATGGTGAGTCTGTTTCTGGTCTTTTATTAACGTGATAGTGGCTCCGGATAGATTAAAACAGTGTTGTATTTTACTCTGTGCTCTTCTTGTAGTTTATCACTAAACCCTGTGTAATTCTGTGTGCGCAACCGAACAACTTTAGTCTGTATACCGAGAAGTCCCGCCTCCTGCGTTTTAATTGGTCAACAGTTTATACTTTTAAGGAATCCACCAATCAACGGGCAGGTTGCTTCCGCCTCACACTGTTCACCTCTGTCCTGGTGGTGTTTAGAAACCGCACTTTGTCATTAAAGTGTTTATTCAGTAATGAAGCTATTAAGATTATCAATGTAATTGATATTTTTTATAATGTTGTATATGGAGCATTTTAAAAATACTTTGTGTAGCCCAGACATGAATACTAAATATTATTGTTTTTTTTTTGTTTGTTTTTTTTTTCAAACAACCCTTTGTTTTTCTCCAAGTATGGCCCCAATCTTGTGTTTCTGTATACTTATAAAAAGTGTGATTAGTTCATGTCTATATAGATCTTTAGTCACATTTTATGTAACCATGTTCTGGTTATTCACAATACATTTTTACAAGATTAACTGTGAGATCTAGTCATTTATTGTCTAGTGTCTCTTTATATTCACAATAAAATAAAAAATGTGGCTTTTGTTTATTCAGCACTTAAGCAACAAGCAATTATTTTATTTACTTATTTTATTATTATTTGGCTATACTTTGTTGTCTTTACTCCTGTAAATGTGATTATTCACAACTAGACAATTGTATTCAAATATGAAATTTGTTCTAGAAACCTTTTTTTTTTCTGCTATCTGATTTCTTGTAATGAATTAATCTTTCTTTATACGTCTACAGAAAAGACCAAGAACCTGCTCTTCAATGGGACCCGAGCTGTTATGGGGCAAATTTGGAAGGTGGATGCAGCGGGAAAGTGCTCTGATGTGGATATGTGTAATCGGGTTGATGTAACTCCTGCAAATAATCAGCTGCTACTGAAAGGACAGACTCTGATCGGGCTGGATGGGAAACTGACGAAAGCCAAGGCAGCTTCAGGTAAAATTGCACTTTGCTGTGCCGCCCCCCTCTAAGTTGATCTTGCTGCCCATCACCCATTAGCCAACAATTTCAGTCACATGTCTACCACTTAGAGAAGTGTGAAGCTGACTCATGAGCTGCTGCATCTTTCAAACTGCTGTTTACGCAGCGTGAGCACTCGCAGTGCAGCGTAACGTAACGCACTTTGAGGAAAATGCTATGTTTATTCTGCATGCATGAGCTCACCGATGCCCCTCATTGGCTTGGGTTGAACAGAGGGACGGGACACAGATGTCATTCCTGCTACGCCGAGCCTCTTAGCTGTTGTGTTGTTGAGATTCAAACGTGTATTTTGTGGATAGTGGGGCGACCCATGTCTACTGAGAGCCACGATTAGGGTTTTCTACATTGAGCGCCTTCCATTTACATTAATAATGGCTTGAATTGATTTTTTTTTAAGAATCCATATCTATTTTCTTTGTAATGTAATTAAAATAATGTTTTGTAAACTTTGGCTTAAATAATACGAAGTCTGGTTGCTGCAATTATTTGCAAAAAAAGTCTATAAAAAATGTAAGGAAATGGACAAGAATGTGTAGAAGTGTAGACCCTGTTGTGTATAATCTGCTTTGAGGGTCCCCCCTCCCCTCTCCTTCCCCTTTTGCATACTCTGTAATGCAGCTGCAGTGTATATGCAGTAACTACAGTTTCTACATTTGTTTATTTCTAATTTTGCAGGTTTAATTTTAAGCTCCCATACGTTCACATAATTTCACCAATATAATCCACTCAATTGATTAGATTCAACTTTTATTGTGCACGAGACATGTTCAGAGCCAAAGAAAAGCATGAGTGAATGTATATGGGGGGAACTTGAAGCAAGATGAATGGTGATCGTTACAGCTACGACGTAGATTTATTGTGAACTGATCGATGTTAATTGATCTCCTGTTGTCTCAGGCGGCGCGAGTGTTCCGGCTGTGTGCGCCGTGTGTCAGCGGTCATCAGGCACGAGGACGACCTGCTCTCAATGCGATCGCAGCGCATGTCCCTCCTGCACGCAGCAATGCAGCAGCTGTTCCAACCGCTGCTGCTCTGTGTGCACCATCACAGAGTAATTTCACACTCTTCCATTCTTTGACTACAGTCATTTAAACACTGACAATGTTCTGTAGTTTATAGATCTACAATTTATGCTTTTGCATTTAAGTTGATAAATTAAGTTTTCATTGTACTTTTGGGTAGATTTTATGTTGAATTAAATAATTCTCAACTCGCTCTTCTCCTCCTTTAGTTACACTGAGCGCTATGACAAAGTCCTCTGCTGTAGCTGCTCTTCATGAGATGGATGTAAAGACGTCTGGAGGAAAAGCTGAAATGTTTGTGTTTTGCTTGTAATAAACTTTAGCGCATTCCACCCTGTAAATGCATTTTATATATATTTTACACATGTAATCCTTTGTGTACATATGTATTTTTTAATTGTTGAAATAAATACTTAATCAATTTAAACTGGTGTTTCAAATCTTTCTTAAAAAAACAGTCTGCTCAGAAAATTATTGAGTAAAAGACAGGAGGTGGAGCTGGAGGTGGCAGAGCTGAAGATGTTGAGATTTTTATTGGGAGTGTTGATGTACAGGATTAGAAACGAGTTAGAGGAACGGCACATGTAGGACGTTTTGGGGACAAAGTGAGAGACGCCTGATTGAGATGGTTTGGACATGTGCAGAGGAGGGACATGGGGGTATATCAATATGAGCTGCCATGAAGGAGGAAAGGAGGAGGTTTAAGGATGTGGTGAGGGAAGACATGCAGGTAGTTGGGTTAAGAGGCAGATGTAGAGGACAGGGGGGTATGGAGACAGATGATCCGCTGTGGCGACCCCTAATGGAAGAATCCGAAAGGGGGAAAATTTGTAGTTTTAATAGAGGGACCGAAACATGAAATTAATCTGAGCGCTTCTTCCTGTTTGATGGCAATGATTGGATGTTAATGTTTAGGTCACTTTGGCAGGCTTATTATCTTCCTTTAGATCAGGGTTCCACCCTGTAAAACCCTGTGTAAAAGTCCACAATTCACGGTTTGGAACGTGTCACGGTTCGGTTAAATTACGGTACAGTTAAGAGGAAGAAATGCAAAATTTCTTGCCGTTTATATAAAAAAAAAAAGCAGTTTATTATTAATTTGCTCATACTGACCACTGGATGTTCAACATAACACCACATAGTGAAGAACTCGGAGGATTTGAGAATTAGAGTTGTTGCTGTCCACAAACACAGTGTAACATCCAGTAACATCCTGAAACTGAGCTACAGTTAAGTGGTCCGGGTCATACAGAGGTTTTCCAAGATTGGTTTCACTCGGAAAAAAATTTACAAGGGTCCCTCAAAGATGTTGAGATCCTCTAAGTCCTGCTAGTTGTGAAATGGGCAAATAGACGGTTGATGGAATTGAGATTCCTGAGTCCTTTCCTGGATCACTTTTGGTAGTAACTAACCACTGTATATACTGGGAGCATGCCACAAGAGCTGCTGTAGGTTTTGTTTGGTTTAACCATTATTTTCTTGTTAACTGCTCTGACCCAGTGGCCAAGCCTTTAGTTTCACCCTATTCCAAGTTGCTCAGTTAAACTTTGAGAACTGATGTCTAATATATCCAACTCCATGACTGTAATAAGAGAATACATTTTATTCAATTTACTGGTCGGTTTATGTTCAATTGTATGGTCGATCAGTGCTCTTTTGTGGTATCTAATATTGGTCAAGTGCCAATATAGTTGAAAAAAACATTTGTCCTTCATACTGTATATTCTTATAAATGATCATCCATAACATCAACTCTAAATGGTTGGTGTATTCTGACTTACCAGTAAGAGATAAAAGGATCTTGACTATAATGTGGGACTGCATGCTTCCTTTCTGAAAGTTTGTTTAGTGCTGCTTAGCTTTTAATTAGAAAAAGTTAACAATACTGTAGAATATGAGATAGATGATGTGGTAGCAGAGACTTTTTCAGCTTTTATAAGTTATATTAAAGTAATAAACTGCACCTAACTTGGTGCTCCCCGTATCAGTGGGTATATCATCATATATTTGCATTAAAAGTAACTAATAACTGATTGATTCATTCATGCTCTATAATCGAATTTAATAACTTATCATGTATATTTTGTGTATTATTTTGATAAAGCAGATCACCAAATATTTACCAATCTAGTGTTTATTAATAAAGTTTATATTTATATTTAATATAGTTTATAAACTGTTTACAGCTGTCTAATTTGGCCTTTACTAAACAAATAACAAAATCTTAAAGCTGCTTTGATTAAGATTTTGTTATTTGTTTAGTAAAGGCCAAATTAGACAGCTGTAAACAGTTTATGACATCCTCTGGAGGCCCAGCAAACTAACTCGAGCTGCACATTCACAGACATGCTACAACTGTTGTCCAAGCAATCCTAGAAGCTCAGGATGATGTGAGCCAAATCTGATGAAGTTTGGACAAAATTTGCAGGAGGAGCAATAATGGCAGTTACATGTAAAAGCATTTTAACACTTCACCAGTAGGTGGCGCTGGCAGGAAATATACTCTGGTCATGGTCTTGAAGATGTACTAAAGATGCCTATTAAGTTTCATGTTTGTTTTTTGTTTTTTAATTTTGGAAACACAGTTCAAAAGTACATCCCGACTAGTTCGAGGTTTCACCTGATGGTGGCACTATAGGACGTTTTTTAAAATATGTACCGGTACTAAACCCTGTCCAATCAGTGTGCCTGATTTCACATCTTTTGAGCAGACGTTTCTATGGGCTGCCATAAACCAGGAGAAAAAAAAAAGAAACACGAAAAGAACAAACAGAAAAAGAAAAGGTAGAATAACAAATTAAACTGCACTCTTTCAGTGTTTAACCCACAAATGAATGTATAATATGTTGCTTTATATAAAGCACTGCAGTCTAAAGAAGGCCTATTTAAACATAATACTTTCATTTTATGTTTACTAGTAATGTAAGCTGACAAAAAGATTAGTGTAGTGTATATTTTTTGAGGAGTAATGCACGCTAGGAGAAAAATAGAGACCCTGGGGGGGAACCTATGGGGTCAGGGAGAGTGCATGCAGAACTCCATACAGGCAGGTATCTGCTTATTCAGTATGCAGAAGGGAACCATAGAGTCTTAAAATGGCAAGAAGTTGCTGGAAGGTCCCATTTACTAAAACATTCTCGTTCGTTCGTCAATGATGAATTCATTGTATAACTGAAGTATGAACAGTACAGATCATTTCAGCATAACAGACAATGTATGAATTTATAGTATGTGCATGAGTAACTTCTAATCTCATTATCTGTTCACTACAATATAGTTTTTTTGTAAAGCACTTTTAACATTGGACATTGTCCCAAAGCAGCTATAAAGAGGTTCTAAAGTTGAATGAAAGATTTTATATCATTCCTTATTAGTTTATCCTTATAGGTTTTTCTTTAATGAGCAAGCCAGTGGTGACTGTGGCCAGAACAAACTCCCTGAGATACCATGCCGCACAGAGACGTCTCCAACTGAAGAGAACTTCATCCAGAGGCAGGGTTTTGGGATGAATCAGGCAGGTCTGGAGTGAAGAAAGGGACAGGAGCACTGGTCACTTCTGCTACAATGCACATTTGATGTCACCCACAAAATGACGGTTTCCATTTTGAGTCTGTTTTTTTCTCATGTCATCTCAGGAATCAAAATGTATGTGTTAGTGTTTGATATTTATGTAACAATTATACAAATTCCAATTCCACAAAAATCTGGATTTTATACTCATGGGAGAGAGTAAGTTGTGTCTGCTAGGGTTCATTTCATTTTATGGACTGTGTTGTGAATTATTTTCTTTGTATTGCCATCAAGATGAAGAGGAATGAAATCTCTGGATAATTCACACAACCTGACCCAAGCACTAGACAAGTGAACACTAAATTCACAATAATTGTGCAGATTGATCTAAATGGTGAATTAAGACCGTGGTGTGTTTGTACTATTTGTGTGCCACAAATAGGAGACATTCTTTGGTTTGTGTTTCTTTCATTATTACAGTTATTACAGATAAATAAGCACAAAATGCGAGCATGAACGCCTTCATTCGTCTGCTTTATCTTGGGCAGGGTCTTAGTGGATCTGGAGCATGTCCTGGCAGCACTGGGTGTGAGGCATGAATACACCCTGGATGGGATGTCAGTTCATCAGAGGGACAGTGTAGCACAGTCGATCCAACTCTCAGTATGGCTTGAAGAGGAAGAAACCTACAAGAACACAGAGAGAACATGTGAAACTCTACACAGACTGTAACCTGAACTCGGCATTAAACCAGGACCCTGGAGCTGTGTTGTGTTGTGCTACCTGTGCTATTGTTCTGCCTGGAAGTATGAGTATGGGAATTGGGTTCTTTAGCTACAAGAGCATTACTAAGGTCAGGTACTAACTCCATGTTAGGAGGTTTGGGGTGTAGTCCTTTCACGTCAAAGGTGCTCAGTGGGGTTTAGATCAAGGCACAACCAAGTCTTAATGGAGCATGGAGCAGGTTTTGTCATGCTGGACATACAGGGAGTACAAAGACATTCCATGCAAGCCGGATATTTTATACCAGAATGTTGATCAGAACTAAAATTAAACAAAAATATAATTATTTTTAAATATATTATCCTTTACTATTACATTTTTCTAGGTCGGATGCAAAGTTAATTAAAATCAGTGGGATTTTATTGGCCTAAGACGTAAAAGTAACCTCTAGCAGGAATAGTGCCTGTGACTGTGGAGCTTTGTGAGTCACACTCACTTGGGCTGCATGGTTCCTTGTGGTTGGCACCAGTTGGTGTCTGCAGACAGACGCTGATTTTCAGGCAGAGAAGCAGCTGGTACAAGCACAGAGGCGTCAGCGTGGCCGGAAAGTCAGTTATGATAGAAAGTCCTGCTGCAGCTAAAGACCTTAAGGCATGTTATTTTCATTCATAAAGTCCAAACTTTATAAGGTTCGGGTTACAGAAAAGTTCTCTGAATTACATGGAGTTTTAAAAATCTTATTTGAATTTACATGTGATTTTATACAAATTATTTGTTCACGGTCACAAGGTTTTAACACGAATGACTGTTTTTTCACATTTTTCTGTATTTTTATTAATTTTTTACATCAAATTTTTACAAATTCCTATTAAATTCTTCATGTGCCATTCTGGGTGTACACTGTGTATAAATCTTTCTTTCTTATTTTAAAGATATAAATATTGTACATAGAAGCTTCTGTCACCAAAACAAATTCCTAAGATGTATTTATTATTTACTTAAAGTGTGTGGGTTTTTAAAAATAAGATGATAGTTATAATGATAGTCATTTATAATTAATGTTTGTGCCGTTCGGCCTCTGGATTCATTCAAATGACAAAACATCTTTATGAGAGCTGATTATGGAAAAACCATGAGAAAACTGTTAATATGTTGTCAGTCACACATCGTAGCCTGTTCATTTTAGAAGCTGATATGATCATCCCTCATCACCTCATCAAATCTTAGCAGTTTTAGGCAGCTTTATTTAGAACTTATTATATTTCCTGCAAATGAAAGACATGCAACAGGACAATGATCCCAAGCACACCAGCAAATCTTCAATAGAATGGCTGAATAAGAACAGAATCGACATTTTGCGATTGTCCAGTCAATGTCCAGACCTCAGCCTGATTGAAATGCTGTAGCAGGACCTTAGGAGTGCTGTGAATATACAAATGCCCACAATCGTCAATGAACTGAAGCAACAATGTAAAGAAGAGTGACCCAAAATTCCTCCACAAAGAAGTGAGAGACTGATAAAGTTAAGTTATTGCTGCTGAAGGTGCAGGTTCCCTGGTGGTCTAGTGGTTAGGATGCTGCGGCCCGGATTCGATCCCCAGTCAGGGAACCTACTCAAGCCAGTAGGGTTGCACAAGCCAGTGCACTCTTAGTGCCGTTCCCGAGCCCGGATAAATGGGGAGAGTTGCGTTAGGAAGGGCATCCAGGGTAAAAACATGTGCAGAATTTTACATGCGGATCACAAATACGGACGATTCGCTGTGGCGCCCCCTAATGGGAGAAGCTAAAAGAATTGCTGCTGAAGGTGGTTCTAAAATCTAATAAATCATATTTATATGTATTTAGATTTTCACAGATAGTTTCTTTATTTTGTCTCGATTTCTGTAAAAAAAAGAAATAAAGAATGACGCAGTGTAAATGTTGTGCTGTTGTTCGAGGCTGTAAATATTCTAAGGATCTCTAAGGACCAGATGATTTTATGTCCTGATACATAATATTTACATCCTGATGCGTAAAAAACAATAGAATTTAAAGAGGGTGGCCACAATCGTCAATGAACTGAAGCAACAATGTAAAGAAGAGTGACCCAAAATTCCTCCACAAAGAAGTGAGAGACTGATAAAGTTAAGTTATTGCTGCTGAAGGTGCAGGTTCCCTGGTGGTCTAGTGGTTAGGATGCTGCGGCCCGGATTCGATCCCCAGTCAGGGAACCTACTCAAGCCAGTAGGGTTGCACAAGCCAGTGCACTCTTAGTGCCGGTCCTGAGCGGCTAAATAGGGAGAGTTGCGTTAGGAAGGGCATCCAGCGTAAAAACATGTGCCGAATTATACATGCGGATCACAAATACGGACGATCCGCTGTGGCGCCCCCTAATGGGAGAAGCTAAAAAAATTGCTGCTGAAGGTGGTTCTAAAAGCTAATAAATCATAAGGTGTACTTAGATTTTCACACATAGTTTCTTTTAGTATACGTTTGACAAGTAAAAACATAATGTACATATAATAGTATGTGGTAAGGTTTAACTCACATCATGGCTTTTGCGTATTCTTGCTTGGTTTCCTCTCTTCTGGTAAAAATATGCCTGTAGTTTGATTGGAATTAAATTTTAAATCTAAATTGTCCCAAGGTGTGTGTGTGTGTGTGTGTGTGTGTGTGTGTGTGTGTGTGTGTGTGTGTGTGTGTGTGTTTCATGTATCATGTATCCTGGTATTTGGTTGCAGCACGATTACCATCAAATATCAAAAGGCAACACAAGGTTCAGCTGAGAAGGGAATTAATGAAGTACAAATACTGTACTTAAGTTGATTTTTCTGGCATATTTTCCTTCACTATTGATTTTTTGGACTGAGACAGTTGGAGTCAGTGATATTCAGAGACATTCCTGATTACCTGATCATCATCATCATCATCATCATCATCTTTTCTCTGCTGGTGTTCTATATAGTGGATGTTCAGCCTGGACATTCATTACATAACCAAATTTCTGTATTAATATATTAATATGATGTGAGGTCCAGTTATCAGCGTGACACTAAAACAGGTAGAGGTAAAAGCTTTTTACTTCAGTGCATATCAGAGCCCAAACTTCTTTACTTTAACTTGAGTGAAAAAGTGTACTTACACTTTTACCAGAATCTTAAAAGCATGAGAATCTGTACATTTACTTGAGTGAGGGATGTGTGTACTTTTGCCATCTCTGATTTTATATATAGAATATAACGGAAGTAAAAAAATGCCAGCTGGGTGCAGGTCAGGAGAATTAAATGGAGTGGAACGATCGTGACAATATAAATAAATGATATATTTAATAATTAGTAATTAATTGTAATATTTAAAATCATGTTTCAGTGATAATTTTATTGAAAGTGATAAAGAAGAAGAAGGAGAAAGATTGTGTGAAGTAATCAGGTACATGTATGCTTAAATAATCCCAATTATTCATTTTCCTTCAATCACAAACAAGTACTGTTTGGATTTAGCTTCCTGTATGTATCTTAGAAACACATTATGAGTGGTGATTCTAGACAATATAAGGGTCATGTGTACATTTTAATTAGCTTCAATGCAAATTTTTTATTTCAGAAGAAAAAAAACTCAAGGCCTCTTTGGATGCTTGAAAGTTTTTTACAAGTTTAAAGGCTCTCTAAAAGTTTTTGCACTCCTGTGTATGGAGCTAATACGCCTCTGATCGCTGGCATGTCTTTGTTCAGGGAACATGATGGACATACAATGTGTGTCAGATTTCCCCTGTGACACTTGCTAACCTGTTAAACAAGCCTGTATTTCTCATCCACACGCCACCATCGATTTAATGACATGCAAAACCCAAACAAAGTTGAGAAGAATTCAAGTGAAGGTAATTAGACCACACGTTACTGTCAATTACGTGGACCTTCTCTCTAACACACACACACACACACACACACACACACACACACACACACTTTATGTATATGGTGATGTTACAGTTCAGTTGCTGGCCCTTTTGTGGAAGCCTGACTGCAGCTGTTGGGGCTTTCATCACAGTCTCTGTGTTTTTACTGAAAAAGGTCACACTCGTCACTTCCGAAGCAGCTCTTCTTACCCTGTGCAGCATGCCACGGAGCCCTTAAGGCCCTGGGACGCCTCACCGACTGCTGGATGGACTTAAGTTCGTGTGCGTATGGCTTTGGATTCACTGTTAAACTACGGGGTGACCAGCTGTGCCCAGAGAAACAGAGAGACAGGGAGAAGCATGCCTGCCTCAGTGATGCATATACTATAAATATGGGTTAGTTAAAGAAGTGACAGCTGTGCGCTTCTCAACCTTCTGCTTGCACAAGGTCACAACACAAGGCAGACACACACTCTCTAATGTCATAAAAGTATACACTTGAACCTTGATGGAAAATTACTTTGCATTGTATTTTTTTTTGGGACAAAAATATAAACTGAAAATGTTGCGCAATAGTCAATTTGTCAGATCAGAATTCAACAAATCACTAGTCAACTGTTCACACAGACAGAAATACTAACATATACTGTACATTATAGAAAGTAATGTTGGTTTTTGAAAGTTCTTGCTATGTTAAGTTTCTTCTAGCTCCTAAATGTGCAACTAGGTCAGTTGGTGATTTTGTATGGTGTGGGTTTGAATGGAATGGAATGGAATGGATAAAGCAGTTACCCAAAATGAATTAAATAAACAAAAGAAAATAAAAAACAGTAGGATATAGTAAATATTGTGGCTAGACATGCTATGTCACAGCTCTAGGGTTCCTAGTTCTTTCCTGCTTCAGTCTGTTCAGTGTGTTAATTCAATTCAGTTCAGTTCAGTTTTATTTGTATAGCACTTTTAAAAATTACCATCGTCCCAAAGCAGCTTTACAAAGAAAAAGAGGTTATAAAGTTGCAATGAACTGATGTTCTCTCACTTTTCAGTGAAACAAATGCTCCTATATGAGAACAAGCAAATGTGTATGCATGGTGTCCTGTGATTGCTTGGCTTCCAATCCATTGTGTGTCTTCATACACAGTGTTACTGGGATACATTCAGAACGCACTACATCACAGACCTGCACACACATGGTTACTGAAAGTAAGTGAGCAAGTGATGTACCTATGGTACACTGTGGTTCATTTATCCAACATTTACTAACAGTGTGTGGATGTGTTTGAATAAACCTGAAATAATATTTTCTGCTGGATTTCCTTTCACATGTTAAATGCACTCAAAACTCCCCCAGAAAACTCCAAAGCATTTACAGTTGAATTAGTTCACAGGAACTCAGAATACAAAATGAACAACTAGGGTAAAGACTGGATAATGTATTTTGAATTACTGTTATGCCAATACAAATTTTTATTATAACAATAATAATAACAACAACAATTTCTTTCTTTCTTTTTTTCGGCTTCTCCTGTTAGGGGTCGCCACAGCGGATCCTCCACACGTTTTTGATTTGGCACATGTTTTACGCTGGATGCCCTTCCTAACGCAACCCTCCCCAATTTATCCGGGCTTTGGACCAGCACTGAGAGAGGCTGGGGATGGTCCCCTGACCCGGGAATCGAACAGGGAGAGCAACAATAATAATAATAATCATAATAATAATCATATTAATAGTATATGCTAAATTTTCCCTCACCTGAGCTGTTTGTTTCTTTTGTTATAATAGAAGCGTTCGTTTTATTTAATTTTATTAATGTACGTGTTTGGATTGGCTTGTTAATTGGTTTTCGCAATAATTTTCTCTGTGGTACTCTCAGTACTGTTCCGATCGACTAGAATGAGGATGCGTTTTTAATAGAATCTTTTAATAATTTCAATAAATACACTTGTATGTATTGCTCTGGATAGGGGCAATAGGGGATATCTAACACATGCTTTAACTCCACAGTAAATCCTACATTTAAAACGTGCAATTATATGATAAGGATTTTATAAGTTATTATAGGATTTGAACACTACCATATTTCTTGTGTAAATTGCTACTAGAACTATTATTAATAAACCAATTCATGAACAATGAGTGTGCATATTTAAAAATATTTACTGTTGCTATAATAATATACTATTCAACATCTAGTGCTCCCATTCATCAGTAATGTTGAGGTCAGAGCTCTAAAGCAGGCCACTAAAGGTCTTCAAGTTCCTTGTTTAAATAAAGGGGAAATGTAATGCTACCACATCCAAAAACATCCTATATTGGTAACAGTTTGAGGAAGAACCACATGTAGCTAGAAAAGTCAAGTTTCCAAATACTTTTGCCTATATTATATATATATATATTGTTTATTGTCATTATGTCTCTGTCTTAATACAACATTTATATACTTATGAATTAAGTAGAAATGAATGAATTAGTCATTAATTATTCATACAGTGAAATTTAGATGATGAAGATATGATATGAGTTTTTGTTTTTATGATTATAAATGATTATTGCTTCATGCAATCAGCAGGAGAAATGTACTCATCATGCAATAATGGAGGCGTGCTATGGAATTTATAACCCTGATGTATGGAAAGGAGGATGTTTTGTATATAAATGACTTATATTTACTAAGATGAAAAAAGAGAAAGGATTTGACAGCATGCCTAGGCTTTGACAGTGTGTGGGTCACTTTCCTGCATGCACTCTTGTTTGCAGCTCAGAGTGTGCTTATATGTGTGTGTGCATGTCTGTGCATGTTTAGAAGCATCGCTTCTTTTCAAGTGTGACCACCTGTCTTTTGTTGTGAGGTAAATAAATATATAAATGTGGCCAGGCACCAGCTGTCCCTGGCAGTGCGTTCAGAGGTCAAGGGCTTCCACCGCTGGCCTCACGAGGTGAAGATGTCCAAGTTTTCAACTTCGTTCTCCCTTCCAAAGACTTCCCACTGCCCAGGGAATACATGCAAATAGGCCAGCTCTGGTTAAATGGAAATTACTTGAGCATTTTTGATCAGCGAGGGCAAAAACACAACTAATTAAGTCAAAACGATGCAAGATATGGCTTGAATACATAAACAACGTAGGTCTGTGTTAAGTCTCAGGGTTTTTTTTGGTTTTGAGTTAATATGAATGCCCCTGTAAGCGTTCATTTATTGAGGTCATTTGGACTGTGTGGGAATAGTGAGGTTAAATGAGAAGTTAAGAAGAACGGCTAGACCAGGGGTTCTTAAACATTTGCATTGTTAAATAAATCTTTACCTCATTGTTTCACATGTGCAATAAATAACTTCATACGAACTGTATATTAAGATCCAAAGATCAATTTAAAGGACAGGGTTTAAAATAAACACCTGTTGCTAAACGTACACTTGCTATACTCTATTCTCTCTATTATACATTAATGTAAACAGAACAGGCCTGAATAATAGAGCATACATTAATTAATCAGAACTTAATGGTGTTACAATCATTTAAAAACAACACGTTAATATCTTTTTGATATGTTAAAGCAATTTTATTTTAAAAAGCACATCCATAAATACCAATATCTTTTCCACTATTGTACAAAAGCTGTACCAAAAAAAAAACTTGGCTACGCTTCACAGCACAGAGATGGCAAAAGTACACACATCCTTCACTCAAGTAGAAGTACAGATTCTCATGCTTTTAAAGATTCTGATAAAAGTTGAAGTACTGACTTTCTCACTCAAGTTAAAGTAAAGAAGTTTGGGCTCTGATATGTACTGAAGTAAAAAGTAGCCTTTACTTCTACTTGTTTTAGTGTCACGCTGATAACTGGACCTCACATCAAATTAATATGTTAATATAAAATAATTTAAAATTTCATTATCTAATGAATGTGTCCAGGCTGAACATCCACTATATAGAACACCAGCAGAGAAAAGATGATGATGATGATGATCATCATCATCAGGTAATCAGGAATGTCTCTGTTCTCAGTCATTTTTACATCACTGAGTCCCTCTGTCTCAGCCACGTATACCCCATACTACTTCTTGTTGCCTTCTGCCCTGCTCGTTGTGATCGTCATAAAAAGCCTATGTCTGTGGTGTGTGAGAGCCAGGAAATGACACTATTGTTTGCTTAAAAAAGCAGTGCAATGACAAGAAACAGGTTGATGGGCTGAAAAGTAGAAAGTACAGTTATTTCTGTATATAAATGTAATGTATGAAAGTTAAATGACGGAAAAATAAATAGTGAAGAAAAGTACTGATACATGAAAAATCTGCTTAAGTACAATAACAAAGTATTTGTACTTAAATACTTCCCATCACTGTCACAGCCCCATTAAACTACATAATAACTACTTAATAACTACACTGAACGATCACAATGACATAAATGCCTAGACAAAGAGTAGTATTTTATTGAACATTGATATAGACCTCTTAAAGAGTTACAACTTTACTGTTCAGGTGTGCTCTTAGGTCATCTTTGAGGTGTAGAAGACCTTCCCAGCTCTCCAAGTCCCTTATTTACAGTTTAGTGCTAAACTGTTACATAATCAGGTGCTGCTTTGGGTTGGCAACATCAACATGGTTTCTAGTGAAAGCTGTAGAAGCTAATAAGGAAGCCAGGAAGACAAATGGGTTATTGAGATAATACCTGGGAAGGGATGGGATGTATGATTGATAAGTTTGCATGCTCTTCATGGGTGTATGGCTGTAGGAATCAGAAATCCATGACACTGGATTTGCAGCCAAAGAATCATTAGAAACCCACCATTCAGTTTTTTAAATTAGATACACATTTTCTTATCACTTGGTCCACCTATTTGTTAGAAGGTAAATGATCCAGAAGTTTTTTTTTTTTTCTGACAAATGACTCATTATACATATGTTATTTACTGCGAAGGTTTTTTTTTTTAATCAGTCATTGGTGCATTGGCCACTTAAGCAAAACAATGATCTTCCTAAGCACAAATTGTGGTAGCATTAGATATTCCTTCCTTTAAACAAGGAGATGCAAACCTGTTCCAGCATGACATGATAGCCCTGTGCACAAAGCGAGCTCCATGAAGATATGCTTTACATGGGTTGGAGTGGAAGATCTTGAGTGGCCTGCTATAGAGATCTGACCTCAATCCATACCCGACTTTACTAACGAGCACACCTCCACAAGCACACTCAAAAATCTAGTGGAAGATCTTCCCAATCTTAATTTCAGATTTCCACAAACTTGTTTTGTGTTTCTAAGCTCTAATAAAACATTTATAGATTTCATCCACAGCCACACAGAAAGTTTTATTTAGGGGGTGTCAGTTCTCACTGTGTTGTCTGTATACAGTAGCACTTCAACCCTCAAACAGTATGTTAGTTATAAACAGAAACCTGGAGCGAACCTCCTTGAAGTACAGTCTTAAAAAGCTTTTTAGGGACGAGACTTACTCAGTTAGAGCACTTCATCAAACAGTTGCAAAAATAATAATTTAGGTTCTATTGATTAGATTACTGATGTGTGTGTGTAGATAGATAGATAGATAGATAGATAGATAGATAGATAGATAGATAGATAGATAGATAGATAGATAGAGATAAATAGAGATACATAGATAGATAGATAGATAGATAGACATTGAACAACAATACAATAGCAAGATGGATTTTTAAACTGTGAAATAACATACACACACACACACAAAAACATGACATAAAATTCTCTATTTAATCTAAACATAATCGAAATAAAGTCCTAGCTCAAGATTGTCACTTTTTCCACAGCACACACACAGGTACACGTCAAAAAGCGGCAAATAAAAAGCACAAACAAATTCCAAGTTTGTAACGTGACAGCGTTAATCCAAAAAACAAACAAACAAACAAACAAAAAGATACAACAAGCGTTTCAAATCAAAACAGATTGTCACCTACATTCACTAGAGCACTAACATCAAAGCATCTGTTTCCTATAAAATATATGTTTCTTATCAAAAAAATTATATTAAATCTAATGGCACTTCTACAAAGTCTATTAAAAATGTTCTCCGTTTAGTAGCATTTTTCATGACTTAAGTAAAACTCAGTAAAATATTTGCACAAGAAAGAAAATCAATAAATAACTCTTATGATTATACAGTTTCACAGTCTGAACCTTAGAAGATGACATTCCAGTATTAATGTTTACATACACACTTTTGTAGCATATTCACTAGCTTGATTTTTCAAATCGAAGCACATCATAGAAAGAAAGAAAAAAAAAAAAAAAAAAAAAAACGATTACTGGTGCTTAATCCATGATTATTCTCCTGCTGGTCATATGTGATAGTTCAATATGGGCTCAGTGATGATCACATGACTGCATCCGAACAAGGAAGTTGCTTCAAGTATGATGCACCTGTTTCCTATACTAGAATCAGAATATTTCTGTTCTTTTGACCTTCGCCAATATTTTATATCATACAAACACTCTTATTGTACCTTCAGTTTAAAAATGAAACGTTACCACCTCAGATAGATTTTTGTCATGACTAACAGCTCTGTGCAGAAAGAATCATTACAGGCCCACAGTAATGCCCAATAATGAATTTTGCAGTTGGATTCTTGTGTGTCAACAAGGCACGTACTGTGTAAAGCGAGTCGATGCATATTACTTCAACATATGAATCTCAGTGGAGTCAGATTCTTATCAACACACACGTTTTAAATAAAGCACCTATAATTCGTCAGTATTAGCTGCATCTGGGAAAGAAAACTACTACTTTCCAGTTCAACCTAGTAAATATAAATACAACAATCTGGGAAAAAGTTCCACTTGATTCCAGTGTTTCCACATAGGATTTTAAATGAAGATTCAACCATACAAGCGGTGTGGACAAACCGAAACCAATTCAAATACGCTATTTAAACAGCTGCCCAACAAACGTGCGACGTTAGTCACACGTGTATGCTCACATTCGTACTGAATCTCACGTTGATCTTTTGATTTTTTTTTTTTGCAGGAAATTACATGAAATCGCTCTGCTGACAGAAAAGTGCTGTTTGTAACACTTGAAATAGTGTTTGTAACACTTTCATTAGTTTAGAGCAGAATATCTCGTGATGTGTTACTCTCTTAATAAATACCTGGGATTGCTTTTTTTATTATATGCAGAAACTATTCAGCTATTGCAAGTCATGGTGACATTGTGCTTCTCGATCTGCTACATCCGTCACAGCGTTACAGCATTACAGGCTTTAAAACAAGGGAAGACTTCGACTTTTCAAAAGTCGAGAGATTTTTATGCGATACCAGCTGTTTTGATGAAAACAAAGATAAATACAAAAAAACAAAAAAATGCGTATATACAATAAATATTCAGTTAGAAATAGCAGCCTACAGAATATCAGTGTTGTATGTACAGTCTAGGTATGCACAAAGCAAGTGCGTCTTAGCAGTTCCGGAGTCGATCTCTTGACGGAAAGTGATTAAAATGGCTTGTCTACACAGGGTACATTGAAATGACAAACCAAATACAATATACAGCAACTGATTTTTTTTTTTTTTTTTACAATCGATCTATTCAGTGTAGATGAAACAGTACCCGAAGGACATTAAGATCTAACACAAGTATACTTCAGATGTGTACAGTGAACCCTGAACCAACAGAACTAATAAATAATCCTAATCAAGTTTTCTCAGGAAAAAAATTTAACTGAAGTGTTATATGGACTTTTAGTGCCTCTTGTTTTTGTTGAAAAAAAAGAATTCAATAAAAAAAAAACAACTCACAAAAAAATGTTAGGTAGGACAAAAGGAGAAAATAGATATAAAGGCTCCAACATTCATGTTCTACCAGAATTTGAGTCAAATTGTTAGTGTTTCCAGTTAAACAGGGTTAATAAAGACCCACAACATGAGCACGACGCTAACTAATTAATAATAGGGGGTTATGCGAGTTCCCATTTCAGCTTTGCTTTTTCTTTTAAGTCGAACTCTTTCATTTGTGTTACTGCAGAAGAACACTGCAATAGTTAGAATAAAGGTAGTAGTTGTTGCAATTGCCTGCGCATTCATTTTATTACTTCAGAAACTGTTCCTTCTTCAAGAGGAACCACATGACCCTGTTTCCCCATAAGTGATAAAGAAGCGCCAGACAAATAATTACCAGCTTTCCTGCCACTCCGACTTCAGCAAGAACGAGTTTACCCCGAAAAAATCTGTCAATTATACTTCTAAATTCATTTGCAGATATAACTTAAGTTTCAATTGCTCACTTCAATGCAATGTTTCCTCCATTCAGTAAAATGCAATTACTTCAAAACCTATACTACTGTTAAAGAAAAACAAAACTCACAATATTGATTATTTAACTTCAGAAGACGCTGCCAGTGACTGAACAAGTGCATCACCTGACTTCACTTCACACTTCTCCACTGGGTGGAGGGACTCCATTGGGACCTTAGTCCTAAACTCTGCATTACAATACAGCAAAATACTGGATCCAATTTTAAGTTGTAACATGTCTACAGCAGGTCAAGTGCATTGTCACCAAAAACCACTGTGGCTTCGGGTTTAGAGAAGGACTCCCCTCTATGCTTAAATACTTCATATATGTAGGTCAGAAGCAGCCTTTTACGAGTAGAAAAGGAGTGTGCTTATCCGATAGAGAGAGTCTTGACAAGTGCGCAGTGAAACTTGCGGATATGGCGGTACAGGTCTCCTGACTGCGTGAAGCGCCGCTCGCACCACTTACAGGCATGAGGTTTCTCACGTGTATGCACCACGGCATGCCTACTCAGATTGTGCGAGTATTGAAAGCTCTTGCCACACGTGCCACACGTATAGGGCTTCTCACCAGAGTGTGTGCGCTCGTGCCGCTTTAATGTGTATGCGCATGAGAAGGTTTTGCCGCACTGAGCGCAGGTAGGCACCGAAGCGTCGGGTGAGAGCTTGTTGCGTGCTCCCTCCCGCTCACGGAAGTGCGAGCTCAAGTGCGGCTGCAGGGCGTGTGGTGTTGGGAAAGCCTTGTTGCATAGCGGGCAGACGCAGACTGGAACAGTGCCCGTTGATGGCAGGAGTGAAGTGATGTCTGTGGGGACCAGCTCGTCGTCGTCCTCATCCTCCTCACTGTGTATTTCTCCTCTTCCTCGAGCCTCCTCACTGCCTTCTCGGCTGTGACTGCGTTCTCTTTGTGCCACCAAAACCCCCATTCTTCCTCCTAACCCCTCCTCCTCTTCATCAGCGTCCAACCCAACCACCTCCTCTTCTTCGTCCTCCATCATCAGGTGCTCCTCTGTGTGCAGCAGAGTGCCATTTTTGCCCCGAAAGAGGGCCTCGAACCCTGTCATGGGCACACTATTCCCAAAGCTGGCACCCCCACCCTCTTCCTTCACTGACAGCGTGCCGTGTTTGTCTCGAGCGTGCATCTCTATGCCCTGCTGCTGCCTGTCGAGGGCCAGCTGTCCCACATCTCTGCCCGACAGCGCTTTCAAAGACAAGTCCAGTGCACTGTCCGTGTCAACGGGCGCCCGGGACCTTTGGGAGGCACCGCTGACGTCCACATTCGCTTTTCCAGCTGTTCGCGCACGGGCCTCGGCCTCGGCTGACACATAATTGACACCTACAAGGTCCGGAGACCCACCGAGGTGACCGTTAGCCTTCTGCCTTGCCAGGGCTGGCCTATCGCAATCTGTGATGTCATCCATGTCCATGTCATCTGCCATTTGGCCTCTCAGGGGGATTTTGCAGGGCTCTATCTCCCTGTCAGACAAGCTCTCCCTGTCCAGGCAGCTCAGACTCACACTGTCAACAAGTTTCTCATCCAAGCAGGACAGCTCCTTTTCTTTTAGTCTTCCCTTGCACACTTTGACAATGTCATACATATGCAGGTAACTAGCAGCTGCCAGCACGTCCTCCACCGGCAGCATGCTGAACTCGAGCTTACCCTCATACATGAACTCTAAGAGCAAGCTGAATGCCGGCGCCGTCACAATGTCACTGTTCAGTCGCACCACGTCGTGGGTGTCCAGCTGATCGCGGTAGAAAAGGTGGAAGTACATGCTGCACGAGGCCAACACGGCCCGGTGCGCCCGGAACCGCGCCGCTCCGACCAGCACCGTGCAGTCGCACAGGAAGCCTTGGTGACGCTGCTGACTAAGGCACTGCAGCAAGTGGCGACTGTGGTCTGGGAACTCCATGCTTCTCTCATAACCTGGCAGAGAGAACAGGAAAAACCGGATGTTGAATAAACAGGGCGAGGCATTCAACAAAACAGGTTTAGCAAAAAAAGAAGAAAGAAAAAAAAAAAAAGCTGTAGCACCAGAGACCACTGGGGGACAAACACACGAGTATGCAACAGATTTTAAAAACAAAAACCCTGGTACTGGAATCCAACTGTTTCTTTGACAACTTTACTGCAATGAATGAAAACTTTCCCTACAGCACGTAGAATCACTGCTTCACCTTGTTGACGGGGCCCCAGGAGAAGTCGCTCGTGACTTCTTGTCTTCTTACGCGCAGATTAAATAATAAACCGTGTTCAAACGCGGCACGCGCCTGCCGCCGAACAGAGTGCGCTCGCGCTCCGGGGCTTACGATCTATAGATTACTATATCTGTTTAAAAAAAAGGATGTGAAATATATAATATACATAAATATATTATATATTTATCTATATAACATATATATAAAATAGAGACCCCTGTATGCATGAAAAGAGATCGCGATTCGAGTCCGAGCGAAAAAAAAGAAGAAGAATGAAACCGCGCGGACCGGGTGAACCGGTGGCCTGTTCACTAATTATCCCGCAAGCTGTGGAGTCAGCTGCTCTGACATCAGCGCCGTGCAAACGCTACCTCCAGCTGTGCTCGCGTTTACGCCATATGTTACCCGGAATCCGGCGAGGAGGAGAGGAGGAGAGGAGGAGAGAAAAAAAATCACGGTGCATATACCCAACTTTGTGCGCGCGCGTGTGTCGTAGAGCACTGATTACAATATCACACAGGGTCCAGACCCCAAATCCAAACTTTACTAGAAAAGTGCAAGCACCATACTCTAATCTAGATCTTTACAGTTCAACTGTTTATTCGTTTTTTTCTTTCCTCTGTAAATGTGCATTCTTCAGAAAAATCATGCACGAACATAAGAAATGACGCAAACTTTATGACGGAGTGAACAGACGCACGCGCGCTTTAAACAGGAAAATATCGTGCAAAGAAAATGATGTCTTAAATTGTCCGATAGCGAGAAAATGGTCTAAGTCTCAGAGGTTTCGGTGTGTGTGTGTGTGTGTGTGTGTGTGTTGGAGCCGTTATAGCCGAACCAAGTCGACAACTGCACTGCGCGGAGGTGGTGAACGAGGTAAAACACCAACACGTACGTACGCGCGCGGGCGCGCGCGCACACACACACACACACACACACACACACACAACTTTAAACCTTGGCGTTTACAGCAGTCCCGAGCACGCAGTACTTACAGAAAATGTCGACGCTTCTCTTTGCCCCCTCAGATGTTCTGCCGTGTTTTCATGATGTGTGTCCAGATGTCGGCGGCTATCGGTGCTGCTTTCTCGACTTCTTGTCGGTTGTTGGGTTTCTCTCTCTCTCTCTCTCTCTCTCTCTCTCTCTCTCTCTCTGTGTGTGTGTGTGTGTGTGTGTGTGTGTGTGTGTGTGTGTGTGTCAGGTCGCTAAACGCTGCTGCAATCTCGCGATAACTAGAGTAAGAAGCATTGTGCTGTATTTCTGCTTCACCTCACACCGCGGCAGCAAGTCTCTAAACACACTTCCCCTTCCACAGCTGTCCCAATGTGTCTCTGCTCATCCTCTCCTTCAATACACTCACATACAAGATCCATTTCATCAAACACTGAGATTCATTTTTTAAAGCTGCATTCCTATCTTTGAATGATTAATAATTCATGGTGTTGAAATATTTCCTAGCAAAATGTTTGGCCAACTAATATTACATAAATCCAGTCTCATGTCATTCACATTAACCTTATACTCATATACAGTACAGACCAAAAGTTTGGACACACCTTCTCATTCAGAGAGTTTTCTTTATTTTCATGACTATAAAAATTGTAAAGTCACACTGAAGGCATCAAGGGCTATTTGACCAAGAAGGAGAGTGATGGGGTGCTGCACCAGATGACCTGGCCTCCACAGTCACCGGACCTGAACCCAATCGAGATGGTTTAGGGGTGAGCTGGACCGCAGAGTGAAGGCAAAAGGGCCAACAAGTGCGGAGCATCTCTCGGGGAACTCCTTCAAGACTGTTGGAAGACCATTTCAGGTGACTACCTCTTGAAGCTCATCAAGAAAATGCCAAGAGTGTGCAAAGCAGTATTTAAAGCAAAAGGTGGCTACTTTGAAGAACCTACATTATGACATTTTTCAGTTGTTTCACACTTTTTTGTTATGTATATAATTCCATATATAATTCCACATGTGCTTATTCATAGTTTTGATGCCTTCAGTGTGAATCTACAATTTTCATAGTCATGAAAATAAAGAACTCTTTGAATGAGAAGGTGTGTCCAAACTTTTGGTCTGTACTGTTATATATAATACATAACAGATTTAAAGCATTAATATTTTGCTTGTTTAATTCAGCTCCGACTTCAGATATTCCTGAATCTGCACTTGTTTATCGCTGCACTCGGAAAACGTTTTTTAGAGCTTATAGGACATGCACATTTAGTGTTACTGATACGACATTATATCTGTAGAAAAAGCCTGTGTATACAAACACTATATTGGGAAGACAATTAGTCAGCCAGTCATGTGGCAGCAGCACAATGCATAATATCATGCAGGTGATTAATCTTCATATCAAACATCAGCATGAAGAAAAACATGCGATCTCTGGGATTTTAACCATGGAATTGGTTGTGGGTACAAGGGCTGGTTGGAGAATTTTAGAAACTATTGATTTTCTCAAAAGACTCTAGAAATTAGCACAGAATAGTGAAAAACAAATAAACAAAAACTAAATACTGAAATGGAAAACACAAACACCTTTACTGTTACTTTGAAATATTTTTTATATTTATTAATTGGTCAGATTAGAAGAGTAGAATGATCAGACTGGCCGGATCACAAATAATCTGTCAGGTAACTCAACAGCTCTCTCAAACAAGCAGAAAAACATCTCACAACACATCATCACCTGGAGGTGGATGAGTTACAACAGCATTAGCTACTACTCCTATCGGCCAAGAACAACAATCGGAAGCCATTATTCAACTGTCAAAAGTGTTTCAACTGTCAAGAAAATGAATTGGCGTCGTCCAAATAAATGTTGTCTAGAACCATATATGTCCTGTCTCTGAAAGCAGGTCTTGCTCCACAGCAGCAGAGCATCAGCTGCAGATGTTGAAGTGTCATAATGACAGATAAGTGACTTTATAAATTGAGGAATAAATGGCGAAGTTAATTGTAAAATGGTAAAGCTAAAGTTTTCTATGACGTTTCACATGTGGTGGTTGAATGGAAGTGTTCCAAAACATCAAGTGAAATAAACATTTTCAGTATTATTTGTATTTCTACAATTGAAGAAGTCAGTTGATAGATGCCAAGTCATAACATTTGATATATATATTAACCAAATTAGCTTCTAGTAATGTTCTGGTGATGCTATAGGTGGCAAAAAATGGTTGCCTTGATGGCTTTAAGAATGTATTCACAAACGCCTCATTTGGTTAGTAAAGGTTCCATATTCAAAAAGTGAAGTTACTGGTGTACCATTTGGAGGACTATATATTTTTTTTATATCAAACACCTTTGAGGATATCTGACCCTTTTTTAAAAAAAATGGTGTTAAATTATGAATGAAAAATGTGCTGGGTTTTGTAGCTGATTTTGCTCATTGTGATTCCCTGACTAGTTTTGAGCAAAATTGTTTGAATTTCTTTCACATAGCAGAAAGATGTTTGGACATGTTTGCTGTCCTAATAAGCAATTCATTATCTGTCTAACAACATATCCACTAAGTAAAGAATTACAGTGGCCTACAAATGAGCATCCTGCCAACAGCAGTTATAGAGTTTTAAATGACTAATCTGGGTAATGGTTTTGAAAATGAACACGCAAAATGTTTTTGCATCTAAAATGACATAAATCAAGTCTCAAGGATTTCATACCCAACCTTCCAATCATGTATGGTGTTTTATATATACTATTTTGCACGAGTGGTTGAATTTGCTTGGACTTCAGATATTCCTGAATCTGCACATCTGATTCCTGTGTCTCGTACTGAAGCAGCATGTCATCTTATTTAAGCATATGTTTCCCCAACAAAAGCACAATATGTCCAAAAAATAATCCCTTGCTATCACAGAAAGCCTAGAAGGCGACTGCAAACAGGAAAGAAGACCATACTATGTAGAAACATCCAGTTTTAAAGTATGATACAAGTCCAAAATATTTGTACCACATTTGGAGTTCATATTGAAATTCCTCATAAATCTTGAAAGCTGGACCTCTGATCCTGAATGTGTTTTGTATTAACACTTTAAAATGGCTGACACTGCATTAATGCTCAGCAAATGCATTAGCTTTTCCTTTTTCTTTTTGATGAATTATGCATTATACCGAACCAAGTATTTAAGACACTGCTTAACAACTTGGAGGATGTGAATTCAGCCTGCAGTTTGCATAGGAATAATTGTTGGTCATAAAACAGGGTGTGGCTAGAAATCTATAGGCCAAAAAATGATAAAGAAAAGAAATAAAAAAGTTTACAGCTGGGCTCTCCACAACTAATATCCTCTAACCCCCTCTGAAGCTATTTGTAGTTTTCTCAGACCTGCTTAATTACATAACTTTAGACTTGTTTACTTTAGACTTGAACTGGTATAACTTAGGAACCGAAAGGTGTTTATTTGTTTGTTATTTAAATCATACGTTAATCATTCACTATACAATTCCAAATGATGGCGCTACCTCTAATCAAAGCATGCTGTCTTCCTTTTTCCTTTTACTCTCTCTCTCTCTCTCTCTCTATATATATATA
>MU551576.1:1388119-1423119 GCA_024362625.1 Silurus asotus | reverse complement strand
CTGTCACGCAGTGGCGTGTGGCTGACTTCACCGAGTTCCCCATAACGCCTCGTCTCATCTCGAAGCTCAGCTCGCTGTTCTGCATGAGCGACCCGGCGCTAATTGCTCCAGCATGGCCTTCTGCAATGGGGAAAACGATTCGGACTCTATGTGGAAAAACAGGAGTCCCTTTGTTACCTTTGTCCAAGTCAGCAACGTGGCTGACAGCTGACAGAGAACTGACGTGTCTGGACCTTAACTCACTGGACCTTAACTGACTCGGGTATCGATTCTCAAAGCTTTCGCTTGTATAATTACCTTTTTTTGGCGTCAGTTGAGGAGAGATGGATGAAAATGAAAAGCAAGAGAGAGAGTGAGAGAGAGGGAGAGAGAGAGAGTGAGAGAGAGAGAGAGAGAGAGAGAGAGAAAGAGAGGATGTATGAGCGAAAGGAAGGTGGCTCGTATTGATCTGCAGGGAAGCCGAGGGGGGAGATGCTGTTTCCCTTGACAAACGGTAAGCTCGAGGTTGTGCGTGTGATCTATGGCAGCTATCTGGTCCTGGATAATAACTTTGTGATGGAATGGAGCCTTCAGTCACAGGCGCCCAGGCAAAGCCGTGTCAGTGGGTGGAGCTGAAAGGGCCTATCCATTTTAATACCTGACAGTGTGAACGAAAGAAAGAAAGGAAGAGAGGTTAAATTTAGAGGTAGAAAGGCAGAAAGGATGACATGCATTTTGCACCGTAATGTCAGAAGCCTTTGTGGGGTTTCAATATTCTTTTTAAGAACAAAATATGGTCAAGGTTTGCGCTTCATTCGGTTCTTAGCATATTTCAAGGAATGAGAAGTTATGTTTAGGCTTTTACATAAATTTTTTTTTGCCAAATTCAGCTTCAGAACGTCCGTAGCAGTCAGGGATGAAAGCTGTAACCTCGGGGCACAATGTCTGACCCAAAATAAAACCCGAGGCAGAGTTCACAGAGGCAGGAACTGTAACGTCTGTCCCGTCCTCTAGAAAAAAAACTGTATTGAAATCTGTATTGAAACCCTGTATTTGTTTTGGGATAATTCCTGCATACGAAGATCATATAACATAGAAAATATGTTGCATTTAAGATAATTCAGCATGTAGCAAAGATTTCATTTGTTTTTAGGACAGAAAGTCTTTACTTAAGTAATTAAAGATATCACTTCAAGGCATTGTCTAACTAGAACTAAAACTGCTAGAATATTCTGATTTGTCAGAAGTATAGTTGGCACCGTTTTGATTTTGATTTGCACTATTGGGTTTACATTGATAAATGCAGCAAAAAAATCGTGGATATCAGAGAATTTTTTTTATATCAGATTCTGTAATAAGTAGCATAGATTAGAAAAGGATTTTGAATGGAGTATTCATTGTTATTTTTATTTTTTCTAGAACTTTTCTTAGGCAGATGTGTCTGTCGTTCACCATGGCAGGTCGATTTTGCTGTTCTTCAATTTGATTGGTCAGTAGTAAAATGACACATTTGATTGGTCAGTAGTAAAATGCCACATTTAATTGGTCAGTAGTAGAATAGCACATTTTAATGTTCAGTAGTAGAATGCCACATTTAATTGGTTAATAGTAGAATAACACATTTGATTGGTCAGTAGTAGAATGCTATATTTGATTGGTCATTAGTAGAATGCCATATTAGATTGGTTAGTAGGAGAATGACACATTTGATTGGTCAGTAGTATAAGTGCACTAAATTCCCATGATACTAATAGTGTGGTGTCTCATTGGTTAAGGCTCTGGGTTACTGATCAGAAGGTTGGGGCTTTCAGCCCCTCTTCCGCTAAGCTGCCACTTTTGGACTCTTAAAACTCTGTGCTTCAGGGGTGCTGTATCATGGCTAATCCTGCACTCCAAACCCAGCTTCCTAACATCGCTGGTAAATGCAAAGAAAAAAATCACTGTTCTGTAAAGTACGTGTGACAAATATAAAGCAAATTTCCAGTGTAACAGTGTAACATTGTAACATTTAAAAATTAAATCTGTAATTTCAAAGCATAAAGCTTTCTGGAAAGAATGGCGGTATCGAGTGAGGAAATGTATTTTAAGAATTTAAAAAATTTACATTTTAAGAAGATTGTCTTTTTTTTCTCTTGTTACAATTGACTTGTTTATGGTATGTACTGTAAACTACATAGATAAAGGTTTGTGGACACCTACACAGGATTTTAATAGATTTTGGAGTGTACTTTTGGAGAATTGCGCTTATTCAGGTACAAGGCCATTAGTAATATCAGGGACTGCTGTAGGTGAGATGAGGAGGCCTGGCGTGCAGTCAGCATTCCAGTTCATCCTAAAGATGTTTAATAAGGTTGAAGTTGATCTTCCACTACAAGCCATGTATTCATATTTACATGGAGCTGGCTTTGTGCACAGGAATGATGTTATGCTACCGCATCCAAAGACTCCATATATGTGTGTATTTATAAATCATAATATTTTTAACTCTAGACAGATGGTACAGTATATACATTTTATATAGCAGCATGTTTGAAGATAGAGCCAACTGAAAGCCAAATCAAAGATTTATATTAATAATCTTGTTATAATCACTTCTCTACAAACTACAAATCAACACTGAATTGTATAAAGCGGGCACTGTTTATGAATTTTAACTATTAGAAATGTCATACATCTTCAAACATGGTTGTATTCTCAAATTAAAAGTAAGGTGCGCCAACAGAATCTCTCCTCTCCGATGTTTTCAGTTTACTCTATTCCCAGTAAATAACCTGGTCCATACACCTTACTTCATTTGACCAGCATTAAATCTGTTGTGATGGTGATAGTAATAGTGTGGAGGGTAAACCCATGCAAATCTTTTCCTTTGTTGTTCTTTTCAATACATGTTCATCTGTTTGTTCTTGAACCTCCACTCAAGCTTTCCTTCCCCGAGGGCATGCTTAACCTTGCAGCCTGCACTAATTATCTCTGGAAAGACTCCCATCTGCACTGTCATCAATTTCAGGGGCATCTGGGGTTCCCCTCTGATCCACGGCCCCATCCTGGATGAAAGTAGATGGACGGTTTGGCGAAGCAGCCGAGAAGGGCCGTCTGACCTGCGCTAGAACTCTGTCTTTCACCCAGGCAGGTTGTGTCTGTGTTCATCCTGTTCAATCGCTCTGACAAGTGCCACTCGTATCCTTCAGGACACTCGGGGGTAGTTACGTCTGATTTATAGCAAGGATACAAAGAGAGAGCCTCGTGTCCTTACATGACATTAATGACCTGAGCGGTGAAAGGGTCACATGTTCGCATCCAGTCAAAGGATTAGTACTGATAAGGGATGTTTGGGCCCAATGCCGGTCACTTCCACTCTGTCTGATTTGACCAGGCTGTATGTAACTTTAGTGTCTTCCTTTATTCTTCTGATTAGATATTTAAAGCTAGTGTGGATGAAAAATAAAGCGGAGTGAAAAGCTGAATGATCCACCAGCATATGGTCACCAGTTGGCCTGCGATGATGTGATGGGACCCTTTATGAATTCTCCAATCCGGCTGAAATGTGTCTTGTGCAATTTGTGGGAGAAGCCCAAGCTCAAAGGCTGGGCTGAGGAGTGAGAGCTGATCGTTTTGAAACTACAACACGGCACATGGGAATGCCAGGCCACTTCTCCAGCCAAAGGGAGATTCACAAGTTCGGCTTGCCAAATATACCCCACCCCCCCAACCCCCTCCCAAATTGATTTATGCTCCAAAGAAAGAATGTAATAGTTTACCATTTTTGAGCTGACCCTAGAGGAGTCATGTCACATATATTTTGAAAGGAGGGATTAACATATTTCCTTCGCAAATCGCTTTCGTCAGACGTTTGTGATTGTGGGTTTCGAATTCCCCTGTCCGCTACAAAGAAATAGCGTTTAATTCAATTACGGATGAAAAATGAATCCAGTTTCCTTCATAGATTTATGATCCAAAAAATGATGATGTTTAAATTCCTATAAACCATCTATTTATACTGTGTTCTAAATCTATTCCTAATATATTATAGTGCAAAATGGTCTTTAGCAGGTTTTTATAAGTGATTTTATTCAGATAGGAATTTAATATGTATTATTATTTGATTGACATCATTTGATCATTTAGAAATTATTCTGATTGGTCAGATAGTGTTTATGTCACGTGAGATTCGGGAAACAGAAACATGTGCAAGAACCCTTGGAGGTGGTAGCTTAGTAGTTAAGGCAGAGAACTTTGGATCTGAAGGTTTTAAGTTCAAATCCCAGCCACACCAAGTTTTCATGCATAGGCCCGCAAAACGTAAGTTTGGCAGTGTGGGCGTGGCTGAGCGTTAGTTTGTGAATGAAAAGCAGGGCCAGGAGCAGGTAGGGGGGGGATTGCCTCACCTGAAGCTAATATGACCTAATAAGTGTTCTCTGTTTTCCAGTAATCGGGGGGTGAATTTAAGGAGGAGAGAGTGTGCATGAGACACTGAAACAAACATACACGCAAACCTATAATAAAAGTGGCTGTGAAGCCTTTACACCTGACCTGTTGTGGCGTTCCTTCTTCCCGCATCTATACGCTCTCCCACAGTAAGTCTTTTAGCTTTGTGTTTATTTACTTTCTGGCTCTGACTTAAATTGCGTCGTCATTTTTAAAAGCCTTCGTTTTTAGAGTCAAGCATTTTTAAAAGTAACCACTTTGGCGAGCGTTTTAAAAAATATATGTCCTTTTTAAATGAAAATCCTGGTGTGAGGTAAACTGTGTGCTTGGTGAATCGTGGAAGTGTCTCAGGTGCGGAAACATGTGACATGGTCCCATGAGGTTGAGTGGCTAATAGGTAGTGTAGATTGTGACCATATTCCTGACAGTTGATTACTTTTCTATAACATAAACCTCGATAAATATTTCTGCCTATCATTGTGCTCCTAAACATCCATTATTCCTAAAGTATCAACTAACTATAGGAACACCTGGGGAAGGTGGAAACTCAATGGTTAAACAGTCAAATGTTTGACCCTTAGCTGTGCCAAGCTGCTGCTGTTTGGCCCTTGAGCAAGGCCCTTAACCATATTTTAGTCCAGGGACTCTGTATCATGGTTGACCCTGTGCTCTGACCTCAGCTTCCTAACAAGCTGCAAAAAGAAGGAATGCATTTTGTATATGTGACAAAAAAAGTGTTAAAGTTTACAAACTTTCACTTCAGACAATCGATATAACCCGAATAAATGAGAAAAAAAAAAACTCCATAATAGTTGATATGTCAAAATATTTCGTAAGAATGCATGTTTATGCAACCGTTATGTATAAAGTCTCCAGTGTTCAGTATTACTTTTTTGTAACAGTCAGAGGTTTTTAGACAATGGAAAGTCTTTAGTGAAGAAGAGCTTTTTCTTTTCAGCATGACAAGCTCTGGTTTTTGTCTTATTTACTTCAAATGAGAGAAGTGGGGGCGGAGAGGGTGGCTGGTGAAGGGTTGATTGTTTATAAGAGGAACTATCTTGCTTCCGAGATTTTCCACAGCATTAAAAGCAACTATACATGGATTAAAGGAATTATTATCTTATACTATATTAAATGATTTAAGATGTTCCGCTATTGAAAACGAATCAATTTTAGGGCATCGAGTCGATTCCTACTGATGTTTTTCTTTAATACTTAATTAAGCCCCAAAAGATATTTATATTTCTTCACAAATCCCAGCAATGTAGGGAGCTGGCATCAGAGTGCGGGGCCAGCCATCTTACACTACCCCTGGAGCACAGAGGATTAAGGGCCTTTCTCAAGGGCCCAAGAGTGGCACCTTGGCAATAATCTGACCTTTTGATCAGTAACCCAGCATCTTAAATTCTAATCTTAACTACTATTAGTATTAGTAGAATAATTGGCATTCTACTACTGACCAACCAAATAGTGTCATTCTACAACTGACCAAAGTGGCATTCTGCTACTACATGCTCATCAGACGTGGTTACATTCACGGCATTTTGGCAGATGCCCATATCCAGTGTGACTTACAGTTATCTGTTATAAAGCTGAGCAGGGCTGAAGAGGGGTTAAGGGTCTTGCTCAAAGGCCCAGCCATGGCAGCTTTTTGGTGGTGGGATTGGACGTACCGGGAATCGAACCCATGACCATTTTATCCACTGAGCTACCACATTTTCCCAATAACAGCACACCCTCTGTTTAATTCAAATAGTTACATATACAGAATGTAAAGAATGATGCTTTAAATAGGACTCTATTCTTTTGTAAGCATTTATTCAAAGCCGGCGTTGTGGTAGCACTGAGAAAAAGCAGGACCCCGTGCATTTCACAGAGCGGCCCATCATTAGCACCACTTATGCTAATTACATCCCATTTGTGCTCCCAATGGAGGCATTGAAAGAGAATATAATGGTGTTTTATTGAATCCCACCATTTTTATTTTTTTTTGGTTGAGTACTCTTGTCTAAAGCGGCCCTGCGAGCTGTTGCTACAACTCTGATGTCTTGAATGACCTTAAATGGGGATATAGAAACTATAGCAGTTCCATATA
The DNA here is from genome assembly GCA_024362625.1 of Silurus asotus. NCBI lineage: Eukaryota > Metazoa > Chordata > Actinopteri > Siluriformes > Siluridae > Silurus > Silurus asotus. The sequence goes on along the minus strand of MU551576.1, from coordinate 1,416,620 downwards.
TATATAGTGGTGATGAATATGTGCAACATTATACACTTTGGAAAAATATCAATTTGTCTTTTTTTTGGACTCAATCTGCTTTTCAGATATTCTGGGCAATGTATGGTTCTATACACATTGCTATGCAAGACAATCATTTTGTTTTCGGTCACACCGGCCTAGAGAATCTATCTCGAAAGGAACAGCTGTACAGCGGTACATGGAATCCGACTATATCTCGCCGTGTCTGCGCCAAGGAAATGGGAACGTCTGTCATGGGAACCATCCTGTTGTAAAACCCTCCACATCGTCCCCATATAAGTCCAATATATTTTCACTGCCTTCCAAACAAGCCGTCTCTCTTCCTCTATACCCAAACACTGCCACTGATATATATATATATATATATATATATATATAATGATATATAAATATAACATTTTTCTTATAAAATTCTCGATTTCTCCTTTTATTTCCCACCGCGCCGCTTGAGCCTGAATCATGGCTGTCGGATTTTTTTATGGCCGTGCACAAACAAAGGCCGTCCCCTGTGGACAGTGGAGTGTTAAATCTAACACTCAGAGGCTCCTCAAACTCACGTATTTAAGCGGACAAACCCATTGTTGTGCATTTACAGTACACACTTTTGTTGATAATGACCGTCGCTCTGCTGAGACGGTCGTCGTGGTTATCAGCGCTGTGGAAATTAGCTTTTAAAATGCAGTAGAAAAGTCCATTTATGTGATTGATGGCTGATCGGACTAATAAATCTGAGCTTCTCGCGAGGAGGGGCGGGTCCTGCGCCATCCTTTATGTCTGTCAGGAGACGTGGGATTGCTAAAGTGGAGCGGATCAGGAGCTCATTCTAGCCCGTGATTGCCATTTAGATGAAACGACTGTCGGCGTCTAGCCAGCGATATACTAGCAAAGATCTTTTCTTTGAGCTGTTTTTTTTTTTTTTGTCGGTTTTTGGTTTCAGTACAATTAAAATGTCACTGTTGTTGAAACTGAGACACGATGGAGGATCAAGTCATGTCATGTAATTTTTTTTTTATTTGCCAGGACAGTGTGCTGGATAGACTTGTGTATAAGACTTCTTTTTGTTTTAGTGCTCACTAAATGCTACTTCGACACAGTAATTGAAAAAAGAACTAAATTGTGGACGAATTCATGAGATAACTTTTTAAACTGTGGACAAATCCTACAAGTCTTAGCAAGTTCAGCTAGTTAAGTACCCATTAAGTAAAACATATACTTATATATTTATTAACCCTTTATAATAAAGTATCCAAAGAAGTATCTAGTTTGCTAGGTAAGTCTAGACAAAAAGTCAATACTTTGGTTAAAATTTCTTGTACACTTTTTGGACAAAAGTATTGGGACACCTGCATTTTCCAGCCACTGTTACTACAATGTTAGAGGCACACAATTGTACAGAATGGTTTTGGATCTTTTAGCATTCCCCATTGCTTGAATCTCAGGGATCTTAACCTGTTCCAGGATGACAATACCCCCTGTGCACTAAGCACATGAAGATATGCTTTACATGGTTTGGAGTGAAAGATCTTGAGAATCCTACTATAGAACTTTGACCATCCATTGAGATGAATGTCTGACTGCACTCCAGGCCTTCACAGCAAATAGGGACTACATATCGAATTATCACCATCTAATAAATGGCATTGCTGATCAAATCCATGTCGATTCAGTATAACCTGAAATTTTATACAACAGTTCCATAAATACGAAATTAATATCAAGTAAGTGATGTTTTGGATAAAGTTTGTCGAAATATATTGTTAATGTGGCTTCACTAATAAAAACAAATCGAATCACTTTATAGCTAGTCAGCTAGCTTTCAGTTGATTTGTTTACTAAAGGCACCGCTGGTGAAATCCTATAGCAATCTTTGATCTTTTCCATCTTCCAAGATTTGATATGTTAGGTGTATGTTCATGAACATGCATCATATGACTATACAGGTAGTCCCCAACTTACGAAGAAGAAGCGTTCTGATAACTCCATTGTAACTAGAAAATATCAAAACAAAACATGAATTATTATGGTGTAGTATTCTGTTATTTGTTGTTTGTACCGTATTGTATAAACTACAGTGATGATGTTTCGACTTGCGATTTTTTCGACCTATGTGTTTTTGGTGTTTCAAAGCCCAGCTTTAACTCTTGTCTCTCTCCTTCTTATTGGCGTCACCCATGCCCGGGTAAATGGGGAGGGTTGCGTTAGGAAGGGCATCCAGCGTAAAAACATGTGGCAAATCAAACTTGCGGATGATCCACTGTAGCGACCCCTAATGGGAGAAGCCGAAGAAAGTAATAACAGTATACTACCCTGTACTGATTCCCATTCTTTAAGTCTCCTGGGTAGGTTGGGCTCAACTTATGAAATCTTCAGTATTTTTACAGTAAGTTATGGTCATCATACAGACAGTAGGGTCATTGAAACGCATCTTCATTGTAAGTCAGGGACTACCTGTATATGTATGCTGAACAGTATGGGGGAGTACACTATAATTTTTTAATAATCTAACAAATTACAGAACATTATTTAAACCAGAGTGATTTACAGTATGATACTGTAAACTGTACAGCATATACAGCATCTCTCAAAAGTGAGTACACCCCAAACAATTTTTTTTTTCTCTTAAGGGACAATACTATAGAAATAATACTTGGATATATTTCAGAGTATCATTGTGCAGCTTGTGTAGCAGTACAGATTTACTGTCCTCTGAAAAGAACCTAACATACAGCCTGTCTAAATACAACAAAAGTGAGTACACCCTAAGTAAACATGTCAAAACTGTGTCCAAAGACAGTTATTTTCAGTAAATCTGCACTGCTATACAGGCTGCACACTAACTACTTAAAAAATATATCCAAGTTTCATTTCTATAGTATTGTCCCTTCAGAACATACTCAAATGGTTTCTAAAATGTGAGGGTGTACTCACTTTTGTGAGATACTGTATGTATGTGGCAGCAGGCGCATGGACGAGCACTGTTTCGCCAGTGGAGGTAGGTTGCTAACGCTGCTACGTTGCTGCTATTTTATCGCTAAGGTCATCTTAAAATGAAAAAAAAATCTAACCGTCGTAATTTGGGGAAAATATTGTGATTATTTTTTCAAATACATTTATTACAATTGCTTTAAGAACAATCTATCACAAAACCCACTACAATCCTTTAAAATAAAATTTAGCCCAATATTCAAGAAAAATCCTCTCAGGATTCCAGATCGTCTACCATCCTGATCGTATGAGGAACAATAGTGGTTGTATTCTGTATGACATCACAAGAATCAGCATGTCAGATTTACAAACGATTGGTGTGAGATGGTTTTCCCAGCGGTTGGAGTTCAAACCGCTCGTGAGCTCTGGCCATCCATCTCCCAGTTGTGTGTTTCCCTTATCTACACCCTCCTCAGGGAAACCCCCCAACCCCCAGCCACCCTCGGATCAAGACCACCCTGAGTGTCCAGACCCTCATTACTATACTCACTCACTTCTGATACATGAGAAATCCGTCTTGATTGCTGACCAATGCGCCGTAATGCATTGCCCGGACTCCTTTCCTGTCCTGAACAAACAGCTTCCAAAGTAAAAGCACATGGTTTGCGGGGACAAGACGGGTTACGCTGCCATCAAGTAATATTCTGTTTATTGTCCTTTATAATTTGCCTTCGCTTGGCTTTGCGTTTAATTCCTTTCTTGTCGGAGGAGAAAAAGGAAACGCTCACATTTTTTTTTCTGAACTTGCCGCTCGCTGCTGCTGCACCGCTGTCAAACTGAATCACATTCATCATACACAGCCGGGGACTTGTGTTTTCAGCAAGCTTCAAAGCCTCAAAGGATTCCTACCCCACCCCTTGCTAGCTTCTCCTGGCAGATTTGGAGGTCATAATCGTAAACAGTGATCGCTTGGGTTCCTTTTGCGGGTTCTGCATTTATTTTTCACAGTGTAATCGTGCATTTACAAAAATCGTTTAAGCAGATTTGGTCCCCGGACGTCTCGCACTGCGAAGACAGGCCTCGTTCTCGACTCGGGATTGACAGCAGACAAGCCCTCGGCGCTGTGTACTGCTTTTCATACCGTGGCACGTGATGAACCTTTGACATGCTAGCACATACACTACGCACTCCTGATTGATGCTAAACTGAGACCGGGCTCGTGTTGCTGTCGGCTAAGTCTCTGCAATGGCCTGATTTTCTGACATTTGTAGATATATTCACAGGCTTTTGTGTTTCCGTGTTGTTGTTTTTTTTTTGCCAGGGGGGTCGGGATGGGATGTGATCCTGCCGTAACACTTTAATCTGTTTAGTCTGCCTCAGTGTTATGGCAGGGTGCAGAGAGCTCTATATAATCCCACCCATAGCTTGAGGAAGTACTTGGATTCGAGCCCTGTTTTGTAAATGGCTGCCTCGTCTTGTGGAGAGAGTGCTCTGGCTGTTATTGTTATTGTACTCCCTCGCTTTTTTTCTTACTTGTTTTGTTTTTCACTTTCTCCTCACTTTTTTTTTTCATGGGAAGGACAATCTTGCATTCAGTCCCCAAGGAAGGAAGCAGCCTGTTTGCTTTCTTTATTAAAAACAGAACAAAACAGATGCCCCCCCCCCCCCCCCCCCCCCCCCCAACCCCCCATTATAATCACAATATATGAGAAAAAAATTAAAAAACTCGATGCCCCTGATATCTGCCCCCAAACCGCCAAACCTGCCACCCACACCCCTTCCAATCTGCAATTCATAGCTTGGATTTGCATATTGGAACGCGATTTGCTGTCATATTTTCTGATGTAATAACACCTGCCTGTTACACCATTTCTATTAACTCATTTTCTTTTTTACATTTATTAGCTAACAATATAAATGCTCAGACTGTTAGCTAGTAACAGGTTTAATCTAAACACTAAGGTTTTTTTTATAAATAAATATTTGAGATCTGGTTTAGATTTGACACCAATTATTCGTTAAAGAATCACAATGAAGTATTAAAATGATCTGTTTATGTTTGTTATAAACATTTTTCATGTGTATGTGTATATTTGTATTTATTTATGAATAAATTGTAATAAATCTATTTAAATTCATTTATAAATACGAAGTTATTTAGTACTAAATAATAATTTTGATTATTCTAATGTCGTACTTTTTTTCATGAATAAATGGCGACATATTTATTTGCCAAGTAATATGTATTTTATACAAAAAAGTAGCAAGATTATTATTATTATTATTGTTATTATTATTATTATTATCATTATTATTATTATTATTATTATTTTAATTGAAATGTTTTTTTCGACTACATAAACTACTCTCTTCGCATTGGTGGTGAAATGATCACACGGGCAGCTTGCACATTTCTGCCCACGTTCCCTGTAATGAAGACAAACCACAATGACGGAATTTGCTGATTGTCTCTTCCCATCTTGTCATCTGTTCCCCAATTACCACCATCATCACTCTCCTTTAACATCCCTCAAAACCCTGGATGTGGTAAATTACTTGCAGTGTTATTTCTCTCTCTCTCTCTCCCTCTTTTTCTCTCTCTATCGACATGCTAAAGCTCTTGCAACATCCCTGGCCTGAGCACGGTGGAAAAGAGCTGCACTTAGTAACTTGATGCTTGTCCTGGCCCATAATGGTTCGCATTAGCTGTGAGCAATAAAATTAGCCCAGGTCCTTGCTAATGTTGGAATAATCGTTCACGAAGATGGTTGCCACATGCCGGAAACTTGTTGTTTTCCCTTTCTCTTTCGCATCTGTTCTGTCCGTTTCTTTCCTTTTTCTTTTTTGCACTTCTGCTAATTCACCCTTATCAATAATAGATACGAACGCAGTACTCCACCGCTCGCTCGAGGGCCTCACCAATCATCAAGATGAATATTTCAGCACATTATTTTAATCACGGCTGCTCTGTACGCTGTGGCGGTGATGGTGGTGGGGGGATTGTTTTATTAGTACGAGCTGTGGCTGTGGTAAGACCCCCACCCCTCGTTTCTCCCTCCGGCCCTCCCTTCCTGCCCTCCCTCCTAGCATCATTAAACTGCACGCTGTCTGCATATGGAGTCTTACCTCTGATTTACAAGATTTGTTAAAAAAGGACGGTAAAAAAAAAAACGCAGGCGAGGCGCGCCGTGCCGTTTAGATGTGTAATTCGACCCCATGTTTGGTAATGGGACTGGCTGTTATTTATACGCGTGCTGCCAAGGCTGCTGCCTGGAAGCCCCTCATGCTGGGAGGCTTCATCGAGGCTTTAGGACAGATTACATCTAACTACACGCAGCTTTGTGATTTGCAGCTGAGCGCTTTGCATAAATTCCGAGTTGCTGTATCCTCCGAGTTCTCGAGTCACTGAACGAACGAGTTAAGTTACAATCACCTGCAAAAAATGTTGACACCCACCCTCCATTTTTGTCCTCCAAAATCATTAATAATAATAATAAAAATGTTTTTAATATAGCACCTTTATAAGTTACATCTCTTTGCTAGCATAGAAATAGAGAATCAAATGAAATAAACCTCATACAACATCATACATCACAAAGCTCAATAGGAAGAAAATTACAAAGTTTTGGTGGACAAAAAGACGGGTCTCCCGTAGAACGTAAATGGCTGGGAGAAACGACTAAAAAGCCGAAAATCTAAAAAGTAAATTTAAAGAATCAGAGTGTTGGGTTGGGCAAAATAACGTGTCTGTAATGATGATGTTGGAATTATTTTACGGTTGGGATGTTGGAAGTATTTTAGTTTATACTCGCTTCAAGGCTACAACTAACATTGCTAGCAGCACAAACAGCATTCGGTTACCATCTCGGAGCATGACGTGAGAAGGGCTTGCAGTAGAATTCAGGAAGGGAGCAGGACCAGATGGCATCACAGGTTGGGTTCTGAAAGCCTGCGCCGACCGACTAGCACCGGTGTTCATCGAGATATTTAACCTCCCACTAGAACATTATCTTTTGTCTCCTCATGCTTTAAACAGTTCCCCATTGTTCCTGTCCCGAAGAAACCCCAGCCTGCCTGCCTCAACGACTACCACCCTGTAGCCCACGTATTGCCAGAACCGCTTTAGTGAGGATGTCATCGTACATGTTCACCACACACCAATGATCCATGTGGACTGCAGAAAAGGGAATTATGCAAAAATGCTGTCTGTAAACTACAGATCAACATTTACACCATAACTCCTTCCAGTCTCACCTCTAAGTTGGAGGTCCTGGGACTCAGCCCACCCCTTTGTCAATAGATCTCCAACTTCATGACAGACAGACCACGAGCAAGACAGGTGGGAAAAACACACCTCATCCACCCTTATCCTCAGCAATGGAGCTCCTCAGGGTTGTGTTCTGAGCCCCCTGCTGTAAACACTATACACACATGACTGTGCAGTCACTTCCAACTCTACCACCATCATTGAGTTTGCTAACGACACTGTCGTGGTGGGCCTGATCTTCAACAATGATGGGGCAATCTACCTACATGAGATCAAAAACCTGGAGAGATGGTGCCAGGAGAACAATCTTCTTCTGAATGTCAGCAAGACTGAACAGTTGATAGTGGACTTTAGCACCAAGCACGAGCGGTCATACCAATCGCTAAACATCAACAGGACCCCAGTGGAGAGAGTGGACAGTTTCAGGTACCTTGGTGTTCACATCACACAGGAACTGTAGTGGTCTTGTCACATCAGCACCCTGGTGAAGAAGCAGCATCTGTACCATCTGAGACGCCTAAAGGACTTTAAACTATCCTTTCAGGTGACTAGTGAGTGTGTCCTGTCGGGTAGCATCACTTCCTCATCACTTTAACTCTGGACTTGCAGAGCACAGTGTCACTTTATTCTGCACATGGACACTTTAAGGACAAATCACTCTAATCCCTTGCCTCTGGCAATTCATATATGTAAATATATATACATTGGTGTAAAAAAAAGTTCCTGATTTCTTATTCTTTTGCATGTTTGTCACACTTTAATGTTTCAGATCATTAAACTAATTGACATATTAGTAATAGTGAACACAAGATGCAGGTTTTAAATTGAGGCTTTTATTATTAAAAGAAAACAAAATCCAAAAATACATGGCTCTGTGTGAGAAAGTGTTTTCAACTTCAATCCAAAGGAACTTGGCTGTCTCTCGCACTCTCACACACACACACAAACACACACACACACACACACACACACACACACACACACACACACACACACACACAAATAAACAAACTCATTTAACTGAATGCACAAAACTGCCGCTTTACACAAAAGTGATGTTGAACATCCAATGTTTACTTGTACAGTATATATTATTATACGAAACAAATCATTTTGCATGATCACACATCTACTGCTCGATGCTGCAGTGTTTACCGTCTGACTGTCTGGTTTTCCTGTTTTGTTTGGACTGAATGTTGCCCTCATAAACTTTACGTAGTGTCCTAGTTAGCTTTGTGTTTTGTCTTATTTTATCTTTGTGTTGATTTTGCTGTTTTATGCAGCACTTTGGTCCTATGGAGAGTGTTGTTTCATTTTATAGGGTACTTTGTACACCTTCTACATAGTACTGTGTATGTGTGACACTCTGCTTTGGTGTCACCTTCTCATTCAAAGATTTTTCTTTATTTTCATAACTATGAAAATTGTAGATTCACACTGAAGGCATCAAAACTATGAATGAACACATGTGGAATTATATATGGAATTATATACATAACAAAAAAGTGTAAAAACTGAAAAATGTCATATTCTAGGTTCTTCAAAGTAGCCACCTTTTGCTTTGATTACTTCTTTGCACACTCTTGGCATTCTCTTGATGAGCTTCAAGAGGTAGTCACCTGAAATGGTCTTCCAACAGTCTTGAAGGAGTTCCCCGAGAGATGCTTGGCACTTGTTGGCCCTTTTGCCTTCACTCTGCGGTCCAGCTCACCCCTAAACCATCTCGATTGGGTTCAGGTCCGGTGACTGTGGAGGCCAGGTCATCTGGCGCAGCACCCCATCACTCTCCTTCTTGGTCATAGATAGATAGATAGATAGATAGATAGATAGATAGATAGATAGATAGATAGATAGATAGATAGATAGATTGATAGATTGATTGATTGATTGATTGATTGATTGATTGATTGGTAGGTGGACGGACGGACGGACGGACGGACGGACGGACGGACGGACAGACAGACAGACAGACAGACAGACAGACAGATAGATAGTCATGTTACACAGAAGATAAAGTTTTCCAGATGTTCCCTTTATACTTTATTAATTATAGCTACTGCAAAAGTTCTTCTGAACAGAAGTTGAGTAAAATCTCAGTTATGTCAAAGTTTTGTGTGAGTCAGTGTGAGAAAAGAAAGCAACAGACTCACCAAGCAGGATGGATGTTTATTAGCCATGTCTGTAAAATGTCCTCCTCCTTTCATTGTAGATTATTTTTGGCCATGAATTATTGACAAAAAGACTTCAGACACTAATAGAGACTTGACAATGACAATGACAATATATATACGTAAAAATGTAAAAAATATTTAAACGTTTCGTAGACTATGGAGTGTATACAATACGGTAATGTAAATAGCTATGTTTGGTTATGTACTGTATTTTATTACATTTAAACAAATGAAAGTGTACTACTCCATACTGAACATTATTCTTTAAGACTCCTGGGTAAGAAATGATTCGTCTTACGATATTGTCCAGTAACGATGGGAACAGGGTAACGCATCTCCATCGTACTGTAAGTCAGGGACTACCTGTATATATTATTCCTTTTCTTTGTAATATCTGATCATTCATATATTTTATTTTGTTTATTTTTGTTCATTTAAAAAAAAAAAAAAAAAAATTCTAATATGCATATTAGCATATCTAATATGCATATTCATTAAATCTAGATGTTTTACCAATATCTGTATTTCAAATAATGATTACAGAATTAAGTCTTGCTCAATGTGTTATTTTCGTTTTTCTCTCCACAGTCAGCTGCATGACTTTTGGCGTCTTGACTACTGGGAAGATGATCTCAGAAGAAGGCGGAGATTTGTCAGGAACCCTTTTGGCTCCACCCACTTGGACATCTCGTGCAAGTCTCTGGACGACTACGGTGAGTAATTTTGCCAGCAGCCAATCAAAACACAGCTGGAGTTTGGCTCATTATCCCCAAATCACTTTTTTTTATACAGAATAACATCATTGTTTTATGTGGGTTCCACACACACACACACACACACACATGCACACAGAGCTTTATCCAGGCTTCTCTTGGAGGTTATGTATATTCAGCTGAGAAAAAAGTTTGTTCTTAATTTTATAGCAGGAACATTTACAAGAAACATGGTGGTGAGATTTTATAGCGGATTTTCTTACGCCAGCAACACACAGGATCGTGAAATGAACTGCACTGCTCCTTTTGACCTGTTTGTTCTATCTGACGCACAATGTCGATTTGGCTCAGTGTCATGCAACACTGGCTTTTAAAACGTAACGGTTCAATAATATTAACTACTCCCGGCGCTTTTCCTCTGGGCCCTTCAGGATGAATACGAGAAGAGGCTGTATTGAGGGAACAAGGGCGAATCTATAACTTGGCAAGAGCGATAGATCGGGTTGTCCTATTTACTCGACTCGGATGAACGTTTCCTCTGAAATCGGGTCGGAATTCTGGCGCGGTAAACGGTCACTCGCGAGGCATGTTTCACATTTACGTTTTGGGTTCAAATATTCATCGACTTGTTTCCTTGATGCACTGAAATTGTAAATACATTGATCCAGTTTCAGGGAAAATGTCAGATGGCAGCTATATAAGTCTCCCTCACACACACACACACACACACATACACACACACACACACACACACACACACACACACACACACACACACACACACACACACACACACACACAAACAGAGGATATGCCTACCAGCTGCTCTGTGATCTGCAGGTGGCCCCTGTTCATAACACAGCCACAGTAATTACTAGTGAGATTTTCTCTTTTCGTCTTTCTCCTCTTCCATTTTGCCTACGAACAGATTTCGAAAGTTGGCACGGCTTGAAAGGCGACTGAAGCTAAACCAGACACAAGTTACGATGTCAGATATATTGTACTTGATTACGAATAATAGTCGGCTTGTAGAGAAGAAAGAAAGGCGAGTGGCGGAAGAGAATTTTGAAATACACCTTACTAGAGTTCTGTATCCTACGACAGGAAAACTTTTTTTTTTTTTTTAGGATGGTGCTTTCAACAATGGACATTGTCCTAAAGCAGCTCTGTGGGTTTTATGGTTTATGAAATATGAATTCATATGTTTAAGTTTAAGTTTGTCCTTTCTAATGAGTGAGCCAGTAGTGACAGTGGAAATTAAAAACTTCCTGAAATGGTATGAGGAGAGAAACCTTGAGAGGAACCAGACTCAAAATCTGGGTGGCACCGAATGTCCATTAATTATATGAAAAGTCCAACCAATTCGAGTGTCACAAGCCTAGATATAAACCTGAGGATAGTTCTGATAGACAGAAAGCAGAACTAGTTCAATCCAGGTCCCTGTAAATAATTTTCACGTTCAGATTTAGGCTTCTTACTCTCATAGCTGTGCACGTTCAGAGTTCCTGTACTGTTGAACCAACAAGTTCACCACAGTTGAATTTAAGAGTCTTTAAATGAGTCTTTAATATGACTCAGAAGAAGAGTCGTCTAGAAGATTTGTTCATTTTCTACTGGATGTGCATGAGCAAAGCATCACAAAATCTCCGTCAGTTATTTACAGGTAACAGAATGAAATAGTTCACCTCTCGATTCTTTTAGTCCAGGTTTTTTTTTTTATTTTTTTTTATATATATATATATAATGTAAATCTTTTAGATGCTATGCGGTGCATTACACAGGAAACACAATTGAGTAGTTCATCTTCTGAGTCCTCTGGTCCGAGTCGTTCATTCATTTCTCACGTAACCGTGGAGTCTATATGTATATAACCAAAATTTTTATAAACCGAACTATTGCCACTCATCGGTGGGTTTCCATTCATTTTCTGTCATTCGGAGCTTATGGAGGTGTCTGTTAGCACTGTGAACACCAGCCCACAAACACATATGTTTTAACCCACACTGACACAATGCAATATATTTCCTGACAGTATTATCAAAAAAAAGGGACGTATATAATATATCACAAAATATTATACGTATTTTTGATCCATTCCACTCCTGAGGGACCGGGATAGCTTTGACTGAGAACTTGATGAAGACCTGTGCTTTCTCATAGCTTTTGTTGACAGAAATAATGTACCGCTTTGTCACGTTAAAGGGACCGCCTTTATCCAAGCGTGATTCCGAGTGAGGACAAAGTCAGGGCTTAGCTCCGCTGCATTTTAGTTCTAAGTGTGTCATAGAAAATAAGTGTACTTACTTCTAGGAAAAAAATAAAAGTGAACCTTGCGCATGGCAAAATCCCAGACGTGCTTATTAATATGGAATGGAAAAATGACAGAGTTACAGAAAAATCATCTAAACATCAAATGGAGTATGATGCTGAAATAACACAATAAAAAAACACTTCATCCTCTTTAACAATAGTGTCAATGGTTTACCAGGTTTTTTCATCAATTTTAGTTACATGAAATGTTTAAAAGTGAGAAACCACAAAATGCAATGGGGTCTGAACTTCTCAACATGGGGGAGTCCTTCCATCAGACTTTTGCATTTACATTTATGGCATTTAGCAAATGCTTTTATCCAAAGCGATTTATACAACTGAGCAGCTGAGGGTTAAGGGCCTTGCTCAAGGGCCCAGCTTGGTGGTGCTGGGATTTGGTGTTGTTAGGATTTAAACTCATGGCCTTCAGATCAGAAGTCCCACTCTAATCCCCTCTATATATGTTTGTTCACGATTTTACATTTACAGCATTTGGTAGACTCCCTTATCATGGATGACTTACATTTGATCTCATTTAGGCAACAACCTAGCAGCTAAGGGACTTGCTTAGGGGCCCAGAAATGGCAGCTTATGGGCCCCTGAGCAAGGCCCTTGGTGCTTAGTTCTATGTAAGTTCTTCCCCAAACTTTTACCACAAAGTTGGAGGTACACAATTGCATGGGACCACTTTGGATGTGGTATGATTACATTTTCCATTCACATGAACTAGGAGACCCAAACCTGTTCCAGTATTACAATATCAGCTCCATGAAGATGTGCTTTTTAAGGGTTGGAGTGAAAGATTTCTTACCAAAGTGCTCTGACCTCAACCCTACTGAACACCTCTGACTGCTTTCCAGACCCACTCACCTCACCTAAATCAGTTTCTGACTTTACCCACATCACCACCCATGAGGCTGAATGAGCACAAATCTTCACAAAGACAATCCCAAATCTCGAACATTTTCCCAGAAGAGCGGAGGTTATTGTAACCACAAATGTGGATTAGGATGTTCAAAAAGTCATGCAAATCTTGTATTCCACAAACATTTGTCTATATAGTGTATAGTGACATGTGCAGAGGAGGGACATGGGGTAGGAGGATGCTGAGGATGGAGCCATCATGAGGGAGGAAAAGAGAAAAGCCAAAGAGGAGGTTTATGGATGTGGTGAGGGAAGATATGCAGGAGGTTGGGGTGAAAGAGGCAGATGTAGAGGACAGGGGGGGTATGGAGACGGATGATCTGCTGTGGCGACCCCTAATGGGAGAAGCCCAAAGAAGAAGAAGAAGTAAAATTTGCCTATATAGGGTATATATTTTAATTACTAAATCCATTGATTATACTCTATCTATATATTATACTCTCTATATATATATCTAAAACAGTACATTCATATTTCCCAAAATTCCTGCCATAGCTGCTGTTTTTTAGGAAATACATCAAGGCCACTTAGAAGATAGAATTCAGCATTGTCATATACAGAAATATAGTAAAGCATTGACCAAATATTGGACCAATAAAAAAAAAAAATCTGACCAAAGGAAATATAATGGAGCGGTTTGCCAGACTAGTAATAAGTCGTTCAGGCTGCACAGCTGTGTATGTGAGCGTGTGGAGGTGGTTAGGTGGAAATAACCACTGAGGGCAAACATAAATACAGCTTTCTTTTTTTCTGGTTTCCTGAAAGCAGAGACTGTGATAAATCGCTCAGATAACATAAAAAAAAAATCACTGGCATTTGAGTAAAGTCCGAAAGGGCTCCGATTTATCTGGAGTGGCATATTTTCAAACTACTTGTCAGACTGTCAGATGTGTTCGCTTACAGATTTACATCTCCTCTCCTGAGTGAAACAATATGATAAAATGTTTTGGGTTTTCTTAGGTAAAATTACTGTAATCTAATAAATACAATAAATGAAAAAACAATAATTTTGGGACACCTGACCCCTGATCCAGGAGACCTAAACCTGTTCTAGCAAAAAAGCACATACAAATCTCACGTCAGGTGTCTACAGATTTCCGACCTTATAATGTAACACCTTTATAACTGATGTGGTGTTATTTCTCCTCACTTTTGCAGACATTATTGCACTCACAAAGCTTTAAGGTCTCAGAATCGCTTTTAGGGAGTTATTATGAAAAGAATAGACCCCAAAGCATGCAGGTGGAGTTCCCACGTTCCCAGTTTCTAGACATTGTTACCCTTTTGTTGGTGTTGAGAAAATGTGCTTGTGTGCTTTCAACCCTCACCTCTCCATCTGTTAAGTGTGCTGACAATATAACGAGCCATTTCATCCAGGTCTCAGCCTCGTGAAACCATCGCGTCTTCCCGGCCTCAGCTTCGCTAGATTGTTAGCCGAGCGGAATTGGGTGAGCATGAAATGGGAGTGGGAGTTAATATCGATCGTGCTCTTTAACGGCTTGTTCTGCCTCCAGGTGTCCTTGCAGCCTCATTTTCAGGTGAGCAGTTCCACCGTGACCTACTGAAACCCTGCACGAAGATCTTTATAGCTCGTTACTGGAGTGCAAGTCTGAGTGTGTGTGTGTGTGTGTGTGTGTGTGTGTGTGTGTGTGTGTGTGTGTGTGTGTGTGTGTGTGTGTGTGTTTTTGGGTGCAGATTGATACTCATTACCAGTAACCTCCCCTATTCACAGTCCCTTCACCCTTTACCTTTCAAGCATAATTACTTTTGAAAAGTTTGTATTGTACTTGACAGTCATGTTTACACACACACACACACACACACACACACACACACACACACAGTAAAGTGATACTAATGCTCATAATGTGTATTTACATAATGCCTGATCGGTGCCATTCAGATAGATAGATAGATAGATAGATAGATAGATAGATTGATAGATAGATAGATAGATAGATAGATAGATAGATAGATAGATAGATAGATAGATAGATAGATAGATAGATAGATAGATAGACATAAAGACTGACAGACAGACAGATATACAAACAAAATAAATAAATAGACAGACAGAAAGACAGGTAGATAGATAGATAGATAGATAGATAGATAGATAGATAGATAGATAGATAGATAGATAGATAGATAGATAGATAGATAGATAGACAGGCAGATAGATAGATAGATAGATAGATAGATAGATAGATAGATAGATAGATAGATAGATAGATAGATAGATAGATAGACAGACAGGCAGACAGACAGACAGACAGACCCTGGTACAGATACACAGTTACGAAATGGCGTTTGGCTTCTACCAGAAGAACAGAACAGTTTCAATTGTGCAAAATGAAAGTACAGATAAATACGCATACATGTACAACATGTAATATATAAGTGGAAAGATGTAAATATAAAGGATCTGGCAGTAAAAAATGTGCATGAGTTGTTGAGTAAGTACACTAAGGATTTATGTAAACATATACATATACAATACATATATAACCATGTAAACACATACGCAGGATGTGTGTAAGGAACAATGTAGAGAATGTGGAATATAAATATTTACAATATATGTAAATATCTCCTATAACTCTACACAGTTTATATACAGATGATACATGGATAATGCAGATAATCTGGGATATACAAATAAAGTAATCTGCACTAAATGAATAAAACATTTAAGAAATTATTATTTTTTATTGAATATGCAATAAATTATATATTGAATCATTGGATGGAATGATTGAACAGAATGATATTATATGTACAGAATAATTGTCCAGAATGATATAAAATGTGCAGAGTGGAGCAGAACTGCATAATGATTACTGCAGTAGAATCAGTAAAGTATCAGAGAGCCATTATCGGGGTTGGGCATGAGATACAAGTCTGGGCAAAATACTGACTAGGCACCAATCAGAAGCCCCATTTTTAATGATGTCATCATGAAGATTTCTTTCAAAGTATTTAGCAGTATTTTATTATCAACAAAAATACAAAACAATAAAAAAATTTGATACAAAATATGAAGCCATTTTCATCAACTTTCTGAAATACAAATGACAAAATCCTATTTTATATCTTAAATTACGTATCATAAATACTGCCCATCCCTGGCCATCATTGAGTCCTAGCAGTGCAGTGTGAAGATCCTTCCATCCAATCTGCTCTTTCCTCTTTCCTGTTTTCAATTCATTGCAATTAAAACAGAATTCTGGTGGAAAGAGATTCTATATTTAAACTGAAGTCTTACCATGATCTGACTTGCTTTTTTTTTCCACCAGCATTCTTGTTCCAAAACTAGCCCAATTTGCTTTTAGAACCGCAACCTTGGCAACCCTGAGCATACGCCAGTGAAAGATCCTGCTAGTTTATTCCTCCGCTCTCTGGTGATGCAGAGCAGAAACGGAAATCATAACCAGACAAAGGCCGGGAATAGCAACCAGAAAGTGGAAGAGCAAAGAGAAAATTGAATAAAGACCTAACATGTGCCACTTTTGAAAATTGAGTACAGATTGTACGGATGATTTTTGCATGACACACTAACGCAGAGGCATGTTTGGCTGGATGCACGGTCTAAGCAGAAGAATTATAATGAACGCCTTCCACTTTCACTGGTTTCGGATTTCACCGAATGCTACACACAACTCCGTTTCTTTGCATTTACGGACATAAATAACTGCAGACAAGACTGATAATTTCACCATTTTTGGTGTATAACAGTCACACTGGGTGCAATGGTGCTTAAAAATTATGCTATTCCACTTCTTTTAGTTCAGGACGATGTGAATAGACCAATACTCATAAGCTCGAAAGGAACAGGCGACACACGTGACTCCATAACCACAGTAAAGCAATAAAAGTGTATGGCCAGTGGTAAGCAATGCCCCAGAGCTCCACCAATATATAAAACATGGACCTTTGGCTACAATAATACTGCTTTACTGTGGGCCTCCTTATCTGTTCCATATTGCACAGTAAAACTACCAAACGCTCATATATATGTATGTATATCTCCAGCACAAAGGCTGGTTTCAAAAGCAGTAAATGTTTTTTTTCCCGTTCAACCCATGCTCTTGTGAAATCCCTTTTTCCTTTTAGAGGAGGGGCGAAAATAATAGTAATAAAAAAACATACGTTTTAGACGTACAAACGAGACTCATTTTATAGGCTGAGCCCGTTTCCATGGCTTCCATTGAGTATTTAATACTTCATGGTTACAATTTGTAAAGGGCAAAAGATTACATAAATAAAAACTAGACCTTTGTATTAGAGTCGATCCAAGAAATTTCCCAGATAAATGTAATCGATTGTGTACATTTCATAACCTAAACTTTTATATACTTATATATAAAAAAAAAATTATATATATGTATATATATATATATATATGTATAAAGAGAGGGAGAGAGAGGGGGATTGATTGATTGATTGATTGATTGATTGATTGATTGAATGATTGATTAGGTTTTTTTGTTTGTTTTATTTAAGCGTACATGTTAATGGTGTTTAAAATTTGCACATTTGTAACTGAGTTAACATTTTATTAATATTTTATTTAACCCAAAATCCAAACTGACCTAAAGAAAGAGTCAATGGGAATAATAAAAAAAAAAACACTTCTCACAGGATGTAACCTGGAAATTACTTGCCTTTTGCATATCGAGTGAGTTTGCAGATCTAGTACACGATTCAAAGTGAACAGACGAAAACTTCAAAATGTGTTTGAATCAAAGGAAAATGAAAAGGTTTATATTTTATTACATTAATATATATTTTTAATATCATATCAAAGGTTCAATAGAATTCTTTTTAATAGGGTTGAGGGCAAAGGTCTATAGCAGACCACTCAAGATTTTTCATCTCAAACCATGTAAAGCATATCTTCATGGAGCTGCTTTGGGCACAGGGGTGATGTCATGCTGGAACAGGCAGAGGTGTAAAGAGTACCTGAGACTTAAGTAAAGGTCTTAGAGTATTTGATTTAAACAGTACTTGAGTATTTGACTCGTATTGAACGTACACTGAAAGACGTACTCGTCCTCATGTTAGTGAAAAGCTAAAAACAGTTGTTTTTTATTTCTTAAAAGACAAATCAAATGGCACACAACTTAACACTGCATTAACCATCAACACAACAGCTTCTTTAACAAGCCAGAATGAAACAATGATCAAACAAGTCGAGCAAAAAAAATTTTTTTTATATTATTAAAGCAGTCTTTCAAAAAGAGATCTTCAATTAACAAATAAAAGTAGAGAATCAAGTCACAAAGTAGAAGAACCATTAGAAATCAATTGAGAAATTGCAATGGCGATGGCGATGTACCAAACATTTTTTATTTTTTTTTAATCTTATGGGTTTTAACAATTTTAACTTAGTATTTTATTGCAGACATTTCTCTTATCAGCCTCTTACCCCAAAAACCCTGAAATTGGCAGATCAAGAATATTCTGTTTTTTCTCAATCGTGAATGCAATGCCATCTGCGGGGGATGTGGTCTAGTTTTGCATCTGGTTTCTCTACCTGTCTGTGTTTATCTGTGGGTATGGGCCTGAGCGTTCACAGAGCCTTTCACGAACTGGTGGGGTCTGGTTTTATTCTGCCGCTGGAATAAAAGTGAAAGTGAAATCCGGCCCAAAAAGCTTTTCACGCCTCGCTACTAATGTTGACAAATGGACATCGTTGTGCTTTCGTTTAAAAAACATCTAAACGGTGTTGGTTTTCATGATGCTGTATTTATCTGTCATGCTTCTCAGCATTTCTACTAATTTCCCATTTTGGGGATCTGCTTTACTTCTTGGATTTTTGACGGTCAAATGTTGCAAAATTGAATATTCCTTCCTTGAGGAAGTGGTGGCTCAGTTCAGTGATTAAGGCTCTGGGTTACTGATCAGAAGGTTAGGGGTTTCAAGCCCCAGTATCACCAAGCTGCGACTCTTGGGCCCTTGAGCAAGGCCCTTACACTGCGCTCTAAATGTACTGTATGACATCCTTCGTTCTGATCTCAGCAATATTGCTATCTATCTATCTATCTATCTATCTATCTATCTATCTATCTATCTGTCTGTCTGTCTGTCTGTCTGTCTGTCTGTCTGTCTGTCTGTCTGTCTATCTATAATCTATCAACTGTTAGTCTCCAATCCCTACCATGTTTTTTTTTTTCCTTTTTTTTCCTTCTCGTTGATGAAAGCTTTTCAGCTATAAAAAAAAATCTATGACAGTCAAATCCACCCCATGACACGAGGTGCTGTCCATGAACCTCAGGAAAATCCTCGGAGGGCTTCTCTTGAAAAGAAACGTCAGAAGAGTGTAACCTGCCTCAGTTTTTTTGATAAGCAGGCCACATTTCCATCCTTTCATTTCCATCTCGTCTTTACTGAGCGCCTCTGTTCTGACCTTGAAGAAGACAAATCCACACGGACGTCTGACCGCAGAGACGTGTGACAGACCCGCCTGCAGTCTTTCCCTCCGCTTTCTTGTGTAATTAAAGGTGACATTTTTTTTTTCCTGAGGAACTGAATAGCCTTTTATTCCGTCGTTTTTATTTTAAGCCATGCTGATGAACTTTGACTTGCAGACACTGTATTGATTCTATGAAGATGTCGAGGCACACAGAAGAAAGGATTGGACGGTCTTTGGATGGATGAGTGTTTTTCATTAAGTTTAATAAACAGCAGGGTGACTGAGGAACTTTTATTGTCATTTTGTCTTTTGACCTTTATCGCTTTATCCCTGTTTTCAAATTTAGCAGTTTGCTAATTCCCATCCTCTAGCTTGCTTGCCCCTTTGACATGACAGCTACCCACTGGGGAAGGTGAAAGTTTGCATGTGCTTCCTCCGAGACACGTGAAACCACCGGATCTTTTTCTAATCTTTTGCCCTCTTGGGTTCCCATCCATGGGCTGGCTGAGAAATGGTTGCTTCATGTTTATTTTCTTAATGACAAGGTTAATTTTGTTGAAAGATGCTCATCAGTGACTTTTTTTTTTCTTCCAAGCTAAACAAAGCCAAGAGTCGAAAAACCCATGCGGACACATGAATAGCTGGTACTCAAAATTTAAGAGAAATCGTACTGAAATGTTCTTCAAGAAAAAAAACGCAAGAAAAACTTTTTGCCTGTGTTCCCAAATTTACCTGATTATAAAAACATGAGTCAATACTGTGCAGTTTTGAAATATGGTTGCTCCATTGAGCTCTGGGTTACTGATCGAAAAGTTGTGGATTTAAGCTTCTGTATTGCAAAGCTGCCTCTCTTGGGCCCTTAAACCACTCCCTTAACCCTCTGTGCTCCAGAGGCACTGTATCATGCCCACCCCTACGCTCTGAACCCAGCTTCCTCACAGTGCTCGAATATAGAAGAAAGAATTTCACCGTGCTGTAATGTACATATATATTTTCTAGAGTAAATGTTTTTATCCTGATTAGGATTATAATGGATCCAGAGTCAATCCCAGAAACACTGTGTATGTGCACCATGTGGACACATTGAAGTTCCCGAACCTCAGGGTTCCTGAGCCATCTAGAGACGTTCCAGCTCCAGTTGGATCCCACTTCATGAGGATTCCAGACATTGGATTTTATGGATGAACAACAGTTTTAATAATTACTCAGAAATAACATTCTGTTTCTCCATCATTGAACATTTCAAAGCTGGAGAAGTTGGTGTTAAACCTGTAATGATCTCGGCTCTTGAGCTAATTTATGAGTTTTTCAGGAACTCCAATGGACTGTAGATGACTGTAGAAAGGACGTTACTCATAATCACACACGCTCGTGATATTTCTCACTCTCTGGTGTATCTGTTGTTTTAATGATTAATAATCACACTCTTAGTTTTACCCAGATGAGTGTGGGTTTCCCTCTTGAGTCCTCAAGGTTCCTCTCAAGATTTCTTCCACATACCATCTAAGGGAGTTTTTCCTTTCCACAGTCGCCCCCAGGATGCTCATCAGGAATTAATACGCATACATATAAATATACGTGTACTTTGTTCTATAAATCTGACATTCTTTAAAGCTGCTTTGAGACAATGTCCATTGTTAAAAGTGCTATAGATATAAAATTGAAATTGAAAGAATTTCACACCTAGCAGCAATTTGGATTAGCCAGCCTGCTTATCTTCTTAATTAAGAAAGGTTAAAGGAAACTGGCGAATCTAGTGAAGACCCACATGGCCAGGGAAAAACACACGATGAACTCCACACAGACAGTAATAAATGTGATCATAGAGCGTACTTAAAGTTTACAGAATCTAAATATGATGCTTTTTCTTTTCATCCTTAATAACTAGCTATGATTAGCTTATCTATCAGCTTTATGATTAGCTAACTAGTCACATGGCATTGTCAGTTAAGGTTTTATAGAACCTTTTATAATAAGCTTTGTCTTTCCAGGTCATGAGGAAGATGACATGCTGAAGGGGAGGAAGAGTTTTCGTGGCCATGTAGTGGTAAGCCAGAGCCCAGAGGCCGAGCTGATGTTGGAGGGTGAAGATGACACTGTCAGCCTGCTGCAGGACAAGGACATGGACAACCTGGCAGGTGAGACATTCACACCGAGCTCATTGCTGTGCTTAAGTCTTATTAACCATCATAGTGTGGATGTGGAAACAGATGCCTTATTGAACTGGTCAGGCTTTTTCATTCTACAGCAAAATAATAAACACAGTCCAGATACATGTTCTGTTTAATTATATTACACACAATATCAAGGAGAAGAGACACAGTGACTGACTTTCCTGCACTCCAGGATTCTTGTGATAGAACTCTTCTGAAGAACCAGTATTTAATATACCACATTACTTCCTTCCTTCCTTCCTTCCTTCCTTCCTTCCTTAATTTCTTTCATTCTTCTTTCTTTCTTTTCACACAAAAAAACATTTTATATTATTTTGTAGGTGGGATTTTTCCTTTCTTTCTTCTTTTATTAATACAAAGACCATTCTATATTGTTTCTATTAGTGGCATTGTTCCCTCCTTCCTGTCTTCCTTCCTTCCTGTCTTCCTTCCTTCCTTCCTTCCTTTATTCCTTCCTTCCCTCCTTCTTTCCTTCCTTCCTTCCTTCGTTCTTTAATTCCATTCCTTCCTTCCTTCCTTCCTTCCTTCCTTCCTTCCTTCATACAAAGAACATTCTATATAGTTTCCATATTCTTTCTTTCTTTCTTTCTTTCTTTCTTTCTTTCTTTCTTTCTTTCTTTCTTTCTTTCTTTCTTTCCTTCCTTCCTTCCTTCCTGTCTTCCATCCTTCCTTCCTTTCCTCCTTCTTTCCTTTCTTTTTTCCTTCCTTCCTGCCTTCCTTCCTTCCTTCATACAAAGAACATTCTAAATAGTTTCTATATTCTTTCTTTCTTTCTTTCTTTCTTTCTTTCTTTCTTTCTTTCTTTCCTTCCTTCCTTCCTTCCTTCCTTTCTTCCCAGACAGATTTATATATATATATATATTTATATACTTTATCATTTTATAGGTTTCATTAT
The DNA here is from genome assembly GCA_024362625.1 of Silurus asotus. Lineage (NCBI taxonomy): Eukaryota > Metazoa > Chordata > Actinopteri > Siluriformes > Siluridae > Silurus > Silurus asotus. The sequence goes on along the minus strand of MU551576.1, from coordinate 1,393,805 downwards.
TTCCTTCTTTCCTCCCCTTCACCCATCCTTCCTTTACACAAAACAAAGTCTAGATCATTTCTGTTGGTGGGATTATTATAATGGCAAATATATATTAGTTTATTAGTTTATGTAAATTTTGTACTGTGCATGTAGTGTGTGTATTTATCTGTTTATTTATTGCACACCTGATTCACATAATTATTTTCTTGCTAGTAAGAAATACAATTGAACACAAAGTGGTTTCGTATCCTTTACACAAAACAAAGTCTAGATCATTTCTGTTGGTGGGATTATTATAATGGCAAATATATATTAGTTTATTAGTTTATGTAAATTTTGTACTGTGCATGTAGTGTGTGTATTTATCTGTTTATTTATTGCACACCTGATTCACATAATTATTTACTTGCTAGTAAGAAATACAATTGAACACAAAAGTGGTTTCGTAAAAATTGATATTTATTAGAATAAGAGGTTTTATTAATGCTCTTAAAATGAAGATGTGATGATCGTACATAAAAAAATACAGCTATTAATTCAGCATTCTTAGGGATTCATTAGGGTTCAGCCACACTCACATACAGTATATATATATATATAAATAAAACCATAATAAATACCTGTATATTCCGATAAGGTTGTGATCTCAGCTCTGGTTCCGGGCCGTGTATCGCAGATGACTAGTGGATTTCCTTTTAATGTGACCAGCAACCAAATACGCCGTGGTTAGATCCAGATCGGCCGAGCCGGAGTGATTTACGTTGCAGTTAGAGCTTGTTGTTATGATATGTTTGACAGTCTTGAGCAGTGTGTGTTGCTCTGGACTGTGTTCCTCTGATGTTCTCTCGGGGCTGTTGAATGTTTGTTTATCCATCATTCCTCGCTCGCCTTTTTTTCTGTTTTGGGATTTTTTTTTTCCTCCTCTTTCAGCACATTTCCTCGCACGGGTCTTTATCTCCAGAGGCAAGTCGAGCTGTTTTTAAATATAAGACGAACTCCAGTGGGAGCCATTAATCATGCAAATTTCTAAATTAGACTGTTTATGTGAAATAATAATGAATAACCATGAAGGGAAGAAAAATTGGAGCTAACATCGTCTAAAATTGCTTCTTTTTTCTCGATCGTTTGTTTTCTAATAAACTCTCGTACCTTCGTATTATGAGGAGAAAAAGCTTACAAATGAATGCACATGAAAATCCTTGATTCAATAACCTGATCAGATGCGTATCATTTTCTGGTTTACCTCAGAAGCGGTTACAGCTGGTTAGCATTTACGGACTGGCAATGCTACATTAGCATACATCTGTTTACACTAACTACAGCGTACCTTTATTATATATAGTGTACAGTAGATATGCAGATATTTTTGGAGCACTAGTGGTAGCACGCGGCGTGTTCAGAATTTCACACGTGTTTATGAATATATAAAAGGGCACAATAAGCTCTTCACGCTCTGCACTTCAGCTTGTTTATGTACCTCAGTGCGTCTCAGCTGCCAGAAGTCGAGTCGTCCAAATTCTTTCTCGATTTAATAGCAGCTCTGTTGAGCCTCGTGTGCCAGCTTACAAAGTTCAGCTCTTATACGTTCAACCTTTTTTTTATTTTTGACAGGTAAGTTATCCAAAGTTCATTCACAAACTCTGATTAATAAATTAAATTCACGTGCACCTTTAATTAAAGAAAAGTAAAAGAAAAGAAAAGCAGTGCTTCCTGAGGAACCTGTAAATGTGTGAGTATGTGTATGCACTTGCATGGCGATGGTGTATATAATGTACGTATTATGAAGTTGTTTCACTTCAGTACCTTCACAGTCCATAAATTCTTTAAATGTTTGCTGTAGTGCAATCACAGGGATTATAAATCGGGGAGTAGACTGAGTTTCTATTTATGGCTCATGAATTTTTCATGTGGCGAGAAACTCCGTGCCCTTTTCCCTTGAAGCGTTTCTTTTTCAGAGGTAGTGCTAAAAAGAAAATCCAGTCCTTGCTGAAAGATCGCATTGAATGAAAGACGAAACGAAGGTGAAGCCAACGTGTCTTTTTATGCGTTTGATTTCAGAAAGATGATGAAGTCATTATGGTTAATATTCGTTCATAAATAATGCACAAAGGAACATTGGAGGAACACAATTGTATAGGATTTTTTTCTATGCTGTAAAATTACATTTCCCCTTCACTTAAACTCAAAGACCTAAACCTGTTCCAGCATTTACATTCATTGCATTTGGCAGACATTATTATCCAGAACGGCTTACAATTATCTCATTTATACAACTGAGCAGTAGAACCCTTGCTTAGGGGCCCGGCTGTGGCAGCTTGGCTATACTAAGATTTAAACTCGCAACTCTCCGAACAATGTCTTCACCTCCATTAAGATATGGTTAACATGGGATGGAGTAGAAAACCTTGAGCCTGCTATAGAGCTTTGATCTCAACCCTACTGAACACCATTGGGATGAATTGGCACCCCGGGTCTACTGTGTTTTTTGTTGTTGTTGTTGTTTTTTTTATTTTCATCTGATGCATCTGCCATACAAGTCATTTCATAAGGATCATGTTCTCTATCAACATGAGCTTTTGCTGTATGATTGATAGTGTCTACACTATTTGGACAAAAAAATGAGACACCTGATTTTCCACCCATTTGTGGGTCTTTCCCAAACTGTTACCTCAAAGTTGGAGGATCACAATTGCATAGGATGTCTTTGGATGCCGTTCATTTAAACTAGGAGACCTAAACCTCTTCCACCTGTCAATGCTCTTGGGCATCGGCACCCTGTTGAACACTTTAAGGATGAATGTGAACGCTGACTGCACCCCAGGCTTCCTCACCTCACCTACATCATTACCTGACTTTACTAACACTCTTGTGTCTGAAGGAGCAAAATCTCTAAAAGCACACTCCAAAATCTAGTGAAACATCTTCCCAGAAGAGTGAAGACTATTATAACATCAAAATTAAGACTAAACATTTAAAAGGATTTTAAAAAGCACAAACCAATGTTATAGTCAGGTCGATAGGGGTTGAGGTCAGAGCTCTATATAGCAGGCCATTCAAGATCTTCAGCTCCAAACCCTGTGGTTGGAACAGGTTTGTGTTTCCTAATTCAAGTGAAGGGAACATTTCATGCAACAGCATCCAAAGACAACCTAAATTGTGCGCCCCCAACAGTTTGGTGAAAAAAAAAACACATATGACTGGAAAAGTCAGGTGTCACAATGCTTTTGTTCATTTACATTTACATTTGCGGCATTTAGCAGACGCCCTTATCCAGAGCGACGTACAAAAGTGCTTTGAGTCTCTAGTAATGAATAAATCTACACTGGTACGCCAAATTACACACTTAATATTAATATAACTCTTGAATTGTACAAATTTGGAAAGTGCTAATTTAGGTATTTCAGAAAGAGGTAGGTCTTCAGTCGTCTCTTGAAGATATACTCAGGGACTCTACTGTACGGACATCTAGGGGAAGTTCATTCCACCACCTCGGTGCCAGAACAGAGAAGAGCCTTGAAGTGTACTTACCTCTCATTCTGAGAGAAGGTGGTACCAGTCGAGCAGTGCTGGAGGAGACAGCGTGGTGCAGTGTGAGATGTGATGAGGTCACTGAGGTAAGATGGTGCTGGTCCACTGTTGGCCTTGTAGGCAAACATCAGTGTTTTGAATCTGATACGTGTAGCTACTGGAAGCGGGTGAAGGAGCAGCAGTGGGGTGGTGTGGGAGAACTTGGGCTGATTGAACACAAATCATGCAGCTGCATTTTTTTATCATTTGCAGTGGACGAATAGCAGGGAAGACCTGCCAGCAAAGAGTAGCGGTAGTCGAGTCTTGAAATGACCAAAGACTGAACATACTCATATAGTGTACCTCCTTTTACACATAAGTGATTCAAAATGAAATAAAGAATTACTTACTGATTTTCTAGTCTAATGGAAACTGTTGTGGTGTTATAGGAAAATAATCCACATTGGGATGGTGTAATATTTGCCACATGATTTTCCATATGTATGTGGATTCATCTGCCAGGTCTCCGCTACTGTAAAACGTTCATCATGTTCATACACAGCAGCTTAAAACCCAATGATAAGCTGTGTTTTTCTGGAAACCTTTCCGTCATCTTCACGATTGTCGCCATGAGCCGACTATCGAATCCGGAACACTAGTACATAAAATCAAGCACTTAATATGACGATATGAAACACTCCTAAAATGTACCCAATAACAATAACAGGAAAACATAAGTGTTAGTTATTGAATAACAGTCTCAAGTTTGATCTGAAACACAAGACTGATTGTTTAAGCAGTCGTTGACCGATGAAACTTGTCCGTTTTATTTGTTTTGTTCGTTTATAAATGATGTCAGGATGGTGACGAAATAGTACACGATTAAAATAAAAAGTGCCTTGTCTGAACGTGGTTGGAAATTTTAATACGCAAAATCACTATTTGCGATTGGTTATATACATGTAATGGCTTATGAATGGGTTACAATATGTCATGCATATCTTCCTACATTAATGTCCATAAACCATAATCCATTATCCATGTTTATTGTTTCTCAAAATAACCAAGGCGAATGATCTGTATTGTTAGAGATAAGGAAATGCACTATGTACCGTCTACGACTCCATAAATAATTACAGCCACATGCATAATGCACTATAATGTGTTATGCATGTATTGTTAACTATAGGTAGTTAAGCAGGTACTGGAATTTAGTAGGCACTGAAATAATAAAGGTCTCTGTGTCCATGCTTGACCACACTGCACTACACACTTCCTTATTAAAAATTCTAATAATGCATATAATACCATGTTATGATGTGTTATACATCTATTTATAAGTCATTATACAACTTATACAAGTTAATGAATGTCATCAATGACTGCACTCCAGGCCTCCTCACCTCACTGACATCAGTACCTGATTTTACTAACAGCTGAATGAATCTCGTACAAATCTCAACGAGGACACTCCAAAGTCTAGTGGAACATCATCTCAGAAGAGTGAAACAATCATATCAGTATGGGCTGAGGTCAGAGAGCTACAGCAGGCTTCTCAAGATCTTTTACAGATTTTCTAGTCTAACTTCACACTTGAATACAAGAAGATACTGTATTTGGAAAAAATATATATTTTACACACACACACTCCTGTTGCTCTGCACCTCCCCACCACAAGAGGAGCTGTTCTGATCTACTGAGACTTAACCAGATGCGAACGATATGCTGAGATGGAACCACCGTGCTGCTGCTGCTCATATGGAGCTCTGCACTGAACGAGACAAATCTCTGACTACTTCTCGGAGGAGGTGCGTGTATCTGCCAATCATACAGCAGAGTGGGTGTTTCCTGTCCCACTCCTGAGTCTGGAGGTTTAATAGGAGAAGACTGTTGCAATAATTCACTTCCCCACACACACACACACACACACACACACACACACAAATTTAGAAGGCGGTCACTCTATTCCACTCACCAGGGCCCCTGTGCCACTCTCTACCCCCCGCTTTCCCATCGCAATTTCTGCGAAATACTTAAATATTTAAAGATTTTCTGGTTGGTTATTATTATGAATATTCACTTGAGAGCAAGTTAGAAAGCCATACATACAAGAATGTCTCACAAAAATGTTGCCATGGTGATCCTCTAAACTTTATCTCCATGCAATTGTGTATGTATGTGTATATATATATATATA
>MU551576.1:1338990-1379730 GCA_024362625.1 Silurus asotus | reverse complement strand
TATTTTTATATACCTTATTTTTATTTTGTAGACAGTAGGTACACTACTATATGAATTTGCTTAATAATAATAATAATAATAATAATTATAATTATAATAATTATAATAATCATCATCATCATCATCATCATCTGTAATGGACTTGTGTCCCATTTGGGGTCTATTCCATCTTCACACGTAGTATTCCTCGATTATGCTCTGGAATCATCTCGACCCTCATCCAAGATAAGATTATGATACAAAGAAAAGAAGAAGAAGAAGAAGAAGAAGAAGAGAAATAAGAAGGAAAATAAGAAGAATGGCCCTATAGCATGTGTGCTTTTAGGAGAGGCCACAGATTAGTCACAGCCTCGACCAGGATGATGCACTACCTAAAAATAACCGAATGCCTAATAACAAGTGAGACATTATTAGCAAAATTGTCTATAATAATACAATTCTGCAGCTAGTTTCCAGAGAAAACCGTGTAATTTCCCCCATATTCTATCCTAATGGTATTTCCCAGATCCAGTCTGAGACTCCTAGAGCTTCATGTTAGGACGTCTCGTCTCGTCTCGTCTCATCTAATGTTCAACATTACAATACATGAATCCTGTATGTATCTGACCGCAGTAATCCACAGAGAGATTACCACGTTAACGTAAACCGCATCAAAGCATACTTTCCGAATTGTTTTTGCAGTGTACCCAACGCATCAAACTGTAAGTGTGGTATAACTCATCTGCGCTTTCAAAGCTGCCCGAACACCACTTCATCTCCCCCTTGACCTCGTCCCCCCCCCGTTTTATGTCTCTATAACATAGCTCGCCGTGTGTCCCGTCTCTACGACGTCTAGCGTCTCTACAACGGCGACGGTTTACGACGCGGACGCTATTTCTGACCCCGTGGATAAAATGTGCGATGGTGTAAATCAATACAACGAGTCCGGCTTTCCGCTCGTGTTTCACAAGCATATGACCGAGGACACGTTTAGCTTGCTGAAGGCCCCTTTGTTCTCGAGTTTCCTCCCCAGTGATCTCTTCATTTTTCTTCTGGCCTTTTTTTCGTCTCTTTCGGATGATCCCTCTTGTCAGGGCATTTCGCTCGGCTCGTAATGGCTCTTGTCAAACAACCAGAATTGGCATGTGACACCACACTTAACCGTCCCAAAAGAACCCTTTAAACGGGGTTCGAATAACCTTCCGCTTTCACAGGAGCTCTCCGGGATCGAGAGGAACGTTATAGAAATGCGATAGAATGTTTTTTTCGGTCGATTTGCGTGTCATGAAATGCGAGTGCAGATCGAGATATCATATCACACCACGTTTTGTATAATTACTGCAAGAATGGGACAAATGACTGCTCTCATTAGTGTTGTATGAAGCTGACATGCAACCCCAATGATTGTTAGAAAAAAAAAATTAAGTCATACAGTATTGTACCACACTCGCATGTAAAACGATTAATATAAAAGTTCATTATAAGGAGACGGCTTTCGCTCTAATTAGTGCGAAATTGCAACCCCATGTCTGTCCTGCATTATTTTACTACCCAATTGTAAAATTTTCTATGAAAGACTCCATCGTTCGCACGTGCATTACACATCCAGTGTTCGAACGCTTCAGCATTCCCACGCAGGGTCGAAATTTTCACCGCGGAAGGATTAAAACGTATCCGGAGCTTTTCGCTGCCGTCGTCGTCGTCTAATTGAAGCTAATAGCCATTTTGAACACGGCCGTGTTAATAATCCTATTATTCAGTGACAAAAAGAGGTCATTGTGGCCATATTCCATCATCACACAGGGACGGTTCTTTGTGCCGGTCCCATCGTCCTAATTTTTTCTTCTTCTTTGTGCTGGAAAAAAAATGGATCGTCGCCAAAAGGCGTCGCTAGGTCACAGCACAGATTATCAAGTGGATTTAATGGAGTGGCGTAGTGGAATATAAATCAGATTAAGGGCCTCGTTGTTTGAGAGCGACGATATTAGCATGGAGCCCCGGCGTTGTGAGAGATCGCATTATACAAGACAGACACTTATTATGACATATCCTTTTCAACTAGCTGTGACTGGATGGGAGAATTGTCATCGAGTTTTTTCATGGCCGAGTCGAATTCGGTTATTCCAGGCAATATGGCCGCACCACAGGACTCCCAGTTAATTTCCTTGTGCCTCCTGCCTGTCAGCCCCCTACCTTCCACGCTTCGGATCCAGTCCCTCCATTTGTTTTAGTTTCCATGCCGCATTAGCGACCTCCTCCCATGGGGTGGTTGGTAGCCGGGAACAAAACAGCCCGAGGCGCACATTTTCAGAGGCCAGAGCAATGTTCGGAGCAGCTCGCCAAGCTAAAGCCATATGTGCTTAAACCACCTCTATAAACCCCAACCTTGAGAACACAAATTAACTTTACTGCTCTTTAAGTGCTCAGAGAGAAGCGAAGAGAGACGAAGAAAAGATTCACTTGCGTCACATGAATCGCAGCACTGTCCTGTTTTTTCCCCCATTGGCTTTCCTGATAAATGACACCAAACATTTGCATAGATTTCATTCATCTTGATTTGAGTTTTTTATAATTTTTTATTATTATTGCAAAATCAAAAAAGAATCTTTCTCGAGCTTTAGTATTATGTGGAAAAAACTGTTAGACGGTGCAATAATCCCAGCTTTGTGTGATTAATCTTAATGTGCGTGAGAGACGGCTTGTGTCTGGAGGTTGAGTCTGTAATCATCGGCCCACTGACCCGATGATACGCAAAACCGAACGTGTCTTTGCAACAGCCCCGGCGTGGACAATGCATTTTGCATTAATAAACGCCGCCCCGTTCTGAACAGCCGCTTGTGGAAGGAGGAAAACAAAAGAGAAAGAGAAAAGGAAAGAGAACGAGGCTGATTTTTGCACCAGGTTGGGGGGGTTTGGGGGTAATGAAATGGTGGTGGATGAAGCCCATGATGAAATTAGGCCATGTAACCCAAATACGAGATGAAGGCTTCATAATTGCAAGTTCTCGAGATCTGAGGTGCCGGGTGCCAACTGTCGGAGTAGGGCTAATGATGACAAATGTCTCTGTATGCAGATTGCGTTAGGGGAGGGGCAGAGAGAGAGAGAGAGAGAGGGAGAGAGGGAAAGGTGGTCAGGAGGAGGGAGAGGGAGCCAGTGAGCTGCAGAAGAGAAAGTGAGACAGGCGACAGAAAGCAAATGAGCAAAACATTGAAAATGGTGCGAAAGAATAATGACTCGCGTTATCATCCCGGACTGAAGTATGAGGAGTATGAGGAGAAAAGTGCAAGAAAGGGACAGATGGTTTCACTCGGTTGGCTTTTTTGGTGCCTACTGAATAACCGGGGGAAATCAAGTAGTCAGGAGGCGTCATCCAGGAATGAAAGATGTGTGAATTATCGTGCTGAATATGTATAGAATTTAAGTTCGAATTGGTGTTTCGACGCCTAAAGAGAAATAAACACATACGTTTTTTTTTTTTTTTTAATTATTAAAAACATCTGAAGTCAGTTGTTTATCAACTGAGATCGACACTCATGTGGACTATAGTGCAAAAAATGTACAGAAGAAGAATGACTACAACTAATAATAATAATAATAATAACAATAATAATATGTAGTAGTAGTAGTGTTGGTAGTAGTAATAGTAGTAATAATTTATTTATTATTTATTTATTATCATCTTGGAGAGGTGTGTGTGTGTTTTTTAAATAATAAACCAATGGAAATGGGGGAAAAGCGAATAAATTTACATACAATAAACAAACAAATTGGAAATAGTTATTATTTTAAAATCGTGGGTTGTTTTGCTGACTTTCTGTTTTTGCGTCTAGTTTAGTTTTTGGGTATTTTTTTTTACCTTGCATAACTTTGTCACATGTTTATTGCATTCTCATGATGTTTTATTTTTCATCTGTAAGGCGCTTTGGACAAAAAAAGCGTCTGCCAAATGAATAAATGTAACAGTATAACAATTATATAACAACGAGTTAGGAATATAGAATATGAATAATCTGAATGATCATCTAGGATTGAAGATCATGTGGATTTTCATCTTAATAAGGTCCAGGTTATTTGGCTTGTATTTTATTTTTTTTTATGAGGGAAATATGTTCAATATGAGAAATATTACATATTAAAATCAACCCAAAAGCACAATTTAGCATCTTGAACTTAATGTCATGTGGAGTAGAGAATTAATATATAGATTATAATACTTTTTTTTTTTTTTTTTTTATGGGTGCCTTTTGAAACATTGGAGGAAATAAAAGAATAGTTAAATAAATAAAATTAAAAATAAATAAAATAAATGAACAAATGCCCAAATAAATATCAAGTAAGCAACGTAAACATCTTTAACTGGCGTGAACTATTCAGCTATACTAGTTTTTTTTTACTTTGCTTTCTCCTGAAATGAGAATGTAATAATTATTATTATAATTGTACTAATAATTCAACGAATGGATCAATAATCAGCTATTTAGCATATTGCACAAATGATATTGGTAAAATCCATGACTACAGAACGATTAGAAAACAAAAAACCCCAATAAAATCAAATCACAAAACACTTTTACAAGGCGATTTATTCATAGGACAATGCTTGTATTTCGCTTTCACCTCAAAAGGGTCGGCAATAACGTCAAGAACGCGCTGCCAACATCCTAAATAGCCTGCCTTGCATATTTTTCCTTTAAACTTCCTCGTAAATCAGTCTGCGTTTATAGCGAGCAGTGAGGTTGGCTATTAAAAGAGCAAGGAGCTTTAGTGTTGCTGCAAGGCCCCAGCTTTCCCCAATTTGTTGCGTGAATGGCTTTTTGAAAAGATCTGGGTCACTACAGAGGGAGTTTCCCCCCCACCACCTTTTTTTTTTGTTTGCCCTCGCCCCATCTGTGTCATCTGGTGGTCCTGTGCGAGAGGGGCGGCATCGCGGGGAGGCGGGGCGGTGTGGGTGGGTTCTCCCTGGTGACCAGAGCCAGTTGTTTTATGGACTCGCCAGAGTGGTGCAGGCAGTTCATAAGTTGCCGGTTCCTTTGTTTAGCACGATGGGAGGACACGTGGGAGGCGACACGGCCATATTGACATATATCATTTCCATTAGTAACACACACACACACACACACACACACACACACACACACAAACCCCTCCTACACTTTAAATGATACTCGGCGAGATGACCCTGAGATATTTAAGGAAAAAAACACTATTGTTGGATTGAATTCGTAAAAACATTGCAGAAGGATTTGTCATTTCCCTGTAGGCGGAAAATAACAGAAATAACTAATTGGCACAAAAAGTCCTCAATTCTGTCTGCTTGTTATATTCATGAATATTCATTCCATCTCGCCTCGTGTTATGGTTAGTGATTACGGCTGCCGTGAACACGCCTTAATATTTATTCCTCCAGATTGACTGTGAGTGATGTGGAGAGACAGCTCCAGACTCGGCCACTCCGCTTGTACCAAGCTGCAGCATGCGGGCCTAGTGGCCAGCCGCTTATATTACACGCTCATTACCACCATATGAGCGCCTTTGTGAAGCTGACATGCCACCTCAATGAAGGTTAAAATGATTGATACCTTTAGGGTGGATTTAGGCGGGTGTCATTTTCCTGGAGGATTTCAAAGTGGTTCGGATAAAATTCGGAATTGGGTTTTATTCATGAATCTCAGGGACCCGATTTGCATGTCGTTTTTGTTGCAATGCTGGAAAAGAAAGGAAATCGGCACAGAAAGAAGTAGACGACCTTTTTAGCGAGGGCAGGGCATCGTGTTAATGTTTTCTTTCTTTTTAGAGCAGTTTTCACATTTATTTTTTATTCAAAAATCTGATCTTTTTCTCTTTGCGCTTTGTGATATTGACCTGGAAGATCACCAACAATAAAGTGGTGCAACTGAGTAATCTTCCTACAAAAGTACATTTTGTAGTGATGTATTTCTCTTTTATGGCAACAATTAACCCTCAGGTTACAATGTAAGGTTTTTACTAAACAGCACTTCCTACATTTTACCATTTAATGTTAAACTATATGTAACATATATGGTTCTTTCCTAAAATGTTGCCACAAAGTTAGAGGCACACAATTGTCTGGGATGTTCGTGTTAGCATTATATCGTCCCTTTACTTAAACTAGGAGATCCAAACCTTTACATGGGTTAGAGTGAAAGATCTATGGAGCTTTGACCTTAACCCTATAAAACACCATTGGGTTGAACCTAAACACTGGCATTGAGTAAAAGACAGGAGGTGGAGCTGGAGGTAGCAGAGCTGAAGATGTTGAGGTTTTCGCTGTGAGTGACGACGATGGACAGGATTAGAAAAGAGTTTATTAGAGGGACAGCGCATGTAGGACGTTTTGGGGACAAAGTGAGGGAGATGGTTTGGACATGTGCAGAGTAGGGACATGGGGTATATCGGTAGGAGAACGCTGAGGATGGAGCCACCAGGTAGGAGGAAAAGAGGAAGACCAAGGAGGAGGTTTATGGATGTGGTGAGGGAAGACATGCAGGTAGTTGGTTTGAAAGAGGCAGATTTAGAGGACAGGGGGGTATGGAGACAGATGATCCGCTGTGGTGCCCCCTAATGGGAAAAGCCGAAAGAAGAAGAAGAAGCGTGTTATCACTTACAGTATGCTATAGTAGACTTTCTTTTTTTTTTTCTCACTAACTATACTTAAGCAAAAACATAAAGAAGCTTGTCCAGACCAATCCATCTTCAAGACATTCCACTTCAGGAAACATCAATTGACAGCTTTACCTTTGAGTATTACGCATTAACACTGGAATCTCCTTCTGTTAAATGTTAAATGCACTTTTTTTTTTTTTTTTTTTTACAGGAAACTTTACACCAGACATTACAATAAATTCCAACACATATGATTGTGTGTTTTTAATAGATATTAATTACGTAATGTCGTCTCTTTAGAATCCATAAAGAATTCAAAGTCTCTATATTCTCTTGCCTTTTTTTTCCATTTTATCCACAAATCTGGATTGTATTGAACTTTCCTTCGGGCAAATGAGCACAAATGGCACGAAAACGAGAGCCCCCAGAATTGAACGCAAAACCCACTCTGGTATTTTTACACCCTTTTTTTTTGCTTTGTAAAAAAGAGCCCCACTTTAACGCCATCTTCCCCCTGGCCAACTGCACACCATAATCAAAATTCAGCAGCCGTGCACTTCACGGTAAAAAAAAAACAGCGGAAAGGGCTGGAGGAAGTCTGCCTCAGGGCCTCTGTGGGGCTGAGGAACAGCCCTCCGGCTAAAAGAACCATGCTGTTCAACCTGAGCTCTGACGTGATAAAACATTCAGCAGTGTCAGTGTCAGCATCTGCACCTTCAGCAGCTTCCTAAGTGCTCTGCATGCTGGAAAGAAACTGATGGAAGTCAGTCTAAGCCTGATCTGATATATTTGTGTAATTTTTGCACTTGTATTTAGATTCTCGGGATTTACCTTATTTATCAATTGGAGAAAAAAAAAAGTCTTAGCATTCATGTTACACAATTTTACTTATCCATCTTATGAAATGTGACAGCTGTGAGAGTGAGTAATGTAATCACCAGTGGTTGCTTGAAGTATAAATCCGATTTTACATATCAAAAGACATAATCCTGATTTGGCACCATCACTTGCTCGTATGTTACTTAATATGAAAGCTAATTTTGCTTACAGTTAAATAAATGATCAATTGATACACTGTAAAACACAGTGTGTATGCTATGCTGATTGGCTCTGTGACCACCACAGAGATTAACACAGATGTACAATTTTCAAAACAAAATCTCAAGTCATCCAGTTTCTCACCCAAAAATCAAAATTAGTATGTGTATTATTAAGATATTGTCAATATTCCTGTCTATTTCTCTATAAATATTATTCAGTTAAACCCAAAATTTTATCTGCCTAAATCAGGTTAATAAATAGAGATTTTTATTTGTAATAAATTTAACTTGTGCATGTATTAATTTTAGTTTTATTTATTTATTTTTTTATTTATTGATTTATTTGACAGGGACAGTGTACAGTACATTAATTAACATTACTGTAAATGCACCAGAATTAGCCAAAAGGCTGTTTTTCATCCGTTGTCCCTGGACAGATCTAAAAATTGTCAACCTATAAACAAAGAATTACAGAGAACAATACAAATATATAAAAATAGTAAAGCTGATATAATTCTTTAAATCTTATTGCTAAATACAATATACAAGTTTACTATAAAACAGCAAGTTGGGTAAAAGGAAAAACATCTATTCTTATAAATTCTTAAAAAATTTGCCATTTAACGTCGGTTATCTCGGTGCAGCCGCAGAAGAATTGCGGAAGTGGCGGAAAAATCGAGGCTTACAGCTGCTACAGGTGTTGTAGTATATACTGGTGAATCTCTGCTGTTAGTTAGTGCTAGTGTTCGTAGTGTTAGTAGGGGCGCGGCGCGGCGCGGCTTTGGGAAGAAAAGTGCAGCCGTTGAGAGAGTGCCGGTGGGAAGACACGTACCGGGATACGCATGAGCGATAACAGCGACTGCCATGAACCAACATATACCAACAATAACGGACAGTGAGAGTGTGGAAGTTTAAATAGGAGCTGGTGATGATGATAAACCAGCACCATATGTGCACGATTGAAGCGGAGCTTCAGAGTTTATCCACAAATCTGGATTGTATTGAACTTTTCTTCGGGCAAATGAGCACAAATTGAACGCAAAACCCACTCTGGTATTTTTACACCCTTTTTTTTTGCTTTGTAAAAAAGAGCCCCACTTTAACGCCATCTTCCCCCTGGCCAACTGCACACCATAATCAAAATTCAGCAGCCGTGCACTTCACGGTAAAAAAAAAACAGCGGAAAGGGCTGGAGGAAGTCTGCCTCAGGGCCTCTGTGGGGCTGAGGAACAGCCCTCCGGCTAAAAGAACCATGCTGTTCAACCTGAGCTCTGACGTGATAAAACATTCAGCAGTGTCAGTGTCAGCATCTGCACCTTCAGCAGCTTCCTAAGTGCTCTGCATGCTGGAAAGAAACTGATGGAAGTCAGTCTAAGCCTGATCTGATATATTTGTGTAATTTTCGCACTTGTATTTAGATTCTCGGGATTTACCTTATTTATCAATTGGAGAAAAAAAAAAGTCTTAGCATTCATGTTACACAATTTTACTCATCCATCTTATGAAATGTGACAGCTGTGAGAGTGAGTAATGTAATCACCAGTGGTTGCTTGAAGTATTAATCCCATTTTACATATCAAAAGACATAATCCTGATTTGGCACCATCACTTGCTCGTATGTTACTTAATATGAAAGCTAATTTTGCTTACAGTTAAATAAATGATCAATTGATACACTGTAAAACGCAGTGTGTATGCTATGCTGATTGGCTCTGTGACCACCACAAAGATTAACACAGATGTACAATTTTCAAAACAAAATCTCAAGTCATCCAGTTTCTCAAAATTAGTATGTGTATTATTAAGATATTGTCAATATTCCTGTCTATTTCTCTATAAATATTATTCAGTTAAACCCAAAATTTCATCTGCCTAAATCAGGTTAATAAATAGAGATTTTTATTTGTAATAAATGTAACTTGTGCATGTATTAATTTTAGTTTTATTTATTTATTTATTGATTTATTTATTTGACAGGGACAGTGTACAGTACATTAATTAACATTACTGTAAATGCACCAGAATTAGCCAAAAGGCTATTTTTCATCCGTTGTCCCTGGACAGATCTAAAAATTGTCAACCTATAAACAAAGAATTACAGAGAACAATACAAATATATAAAAATAGTAAAGCTGATATAATTCTTTAAATCTTATTGCTAAATACAATATACAAGTTTACTATAAAACAGCAAGATGGGTTAAAGGAAAAACACCTATTCTTATAAATTCTTAAAAAATTTGCCATTTAACGTCGGTTATCTCGGTGCAGCCGCAGACGAACTCGCGGAACTGGCGGAAAAATCAAGGCTTACAGCTGCTACAGGTGTTGTAGTATATACTGGTGAATCTCTGCTGTTAGTTAGTGCTAATGTTCGTAGTGTTAGTAGGGGCGCGGCGCGGCGCGGCTTTGGGAAGAAAAGCGCAGCCGTTGAGAGAGTGCCGGTGGGAAGACACGTACCGGGATACGCATGAGCGATAACAGCGACTGCCATGAACCAACATATACCAACAATAACGGACAGTGAGAGTGTGGAAGTTTAAATAGGAGCTGGTGATGATGATAAACGAGCACCATATGTGCGCGATTGAAGCCGAGAGCTACTGAGAAAGCGGCCGAGAAAGCACCTGACGGGCTGAAGGGGGCCGAAGGGGGCGTGGCAGGTGGATTCCTGACAGATAAACATGTACTGTATGTATTTTTATAGCATGCCTTCATCAAACAAATCGCGGCAACCATGTTGTGTAAAAAAAAACCTTCAAAAACACGTGCATGCACATTCTCATTTATTAACGCACATCATGTACATAAAGAAATGTCAAGCACGTTTATATATTGCCGCCATTTTGATTTTCGTTTATCTCGATCATTGGTTACCTCAATGCTTTTTGGCGAACCTCTAGGACATCGACATAACCGGGTTCCACTGTATATATATTGGCAAAAGTATTGGGTCACCTGGTCATTAGTTTGGTATGTGATTTCTGAGCATCGCATTCCACATGTAGTCCCAATTTGCTCTTAAAATTCCCTCCACTCTTCTGGGAAGATTTTCCACTAGATTTTGCAGATGATCTTATAGATATTTGTGTTCATCAGCCACAAGGGAATTACAAAAGGCAGGTCCTAATGTAGGTGAGGAGACCTGGGGTGCAGTCAGCGTTCACATTCATCCCATGAGATGAGATCAGAACTCTATAGCAGGTCACTCAAAATCTTCTTCTCCAAATCATGTAAACCAGATCTTCAAGGAGCTCACTTTGTGCACAGGGGCATCACCATGCTGGAACAGGTTTGGGTTTCCAAGTTAGCAGGAAAGGTCAGGTGTTTCAGTATAGTGTGTGTATTTATAGAGATGCATTCCGATGACCTTATTGTAACTTGAAAACAACTTGAAAAAAAGAAATCTTAAACAATGGTGATCCATGGGGTAGTATACTGTAATTAGTTTAAAATATATGAAATTACACTACCAAACAGAGCAATTTACAGTACTGTACTGTATAAACTATAAAGTATAAATGTATTTGGTAGCAGGCCTGTGGACGAGTGCTGCTTTGCGAGTGGACGGCTCCACCCTATATTTACAATATTTTAATTAAAACAAAGCTTCTGACTGAAAAGTTCATTTAAGAGTTCAGTATGAGTGCAAAGCTCTGGAGCATCAGCATAAACCAGACAAGACAACAAGCAACGCCATTGTGCTAATTTCATTCAGTGTATTATGCATTTTGTTTATTTGGAAGGCGAGTCTGTAATAAATTAGAAAAGTACAGAAGAAACTAATCAAAGCTGAACATAATAAATACGAGAAACCAGGTTCTAAGATTTGAAATCCCACTGCTTTCACGACGGTGGCAGTTCACTTTGGCTCCCTTTGAGCGAGGTTTGAAAATGACTGGAGCTTGAGAGCATGCAAAACATGTCGACAGCCGTCTAACGAAGGCGGATTAGCCGTTTACAGAAGCCGGAATATGATGGGTCAAGGCGAGGAGGAGCTTTCACCGCAACTCCGGTGCTGTGTAATGAATGAATGACAGGAGAAGGGGAAACTGCCAGTCGGCTGCCGCGAAGCTCCACGGCTCTCCTTGATCATCTCAGGCTGCCTTCCTCTCAACCCTGCATGGAAAAGCAGCTTTCCCCCCCTTCCTCTCGACTTCTATGCTTTTTATTCAGCCAAAATTTACACATTTAAGACATTTTTGTTTCCTGATTTGCAACCCCCCTCCACTCTTTTTCAGTCTGTGAACCCACGCTTGCAAGTTTGTCTCCATCTTCTGCTCCTTCTTTAAGATCTTTTTCTCCCTTTCTCTCTCTCTCTCTCTCTCTCTCTCTCTCTCTCTCTTTCTCTCTTCAGTATACTCCGTCTGCCTTGGGGCGATGAGCTAATTTCAGGTTCCATAATTGCGGCGTGTTTTACACCTGCCTGCTATTAATTCTCCCCCGTCATTCACTCTCTCTGCTGCTTAATGAGATATTATTGTAATTGTTGTTATTATGGTGTTTGCCATAATTAACATGATTGATGTTGGTGCTAGAGGAGGGTTTATTTTGGCACTCCGATGGACAAGGAGATGTTTGTTTTCTTGGATGGGAACCTAGCCGAGGTGGAGGTCGCTCATTCCTGTAGAAATTCGAATGGATACTGGGCAAGGGGTTTTGTTGTGGCTGGGTTTGGATGGATATGTTATTATTAATTCTCCCCCGTCATTCACTCTCTCTGCTGCTTAATGAGATATTATTGTAATTGTTGTTATTATGGTGTTTGCCATAATTAACATGATTGATGTTGGTGCTAGAGGAGGGTTTATTTTGGCACTCCGATGGACAAGGAGATGTTTGTTTTCTTGGATGGGAACCTAGCTGAGGTGGAGGTCGCTCATTCCTGTAGAAATTCGAATGGATACTGGGCAAGGGGTTTTGGTGTGGTTGGGTTTGGATGGATATGTTATATTTAAGAAAAATAAATTCTTTGCCAATTTGATTGAAACCCTGTTGTTGTTGTTTTTTTTTTTTTTGATTTTTTATTTTTTTTTGCTTTAGCCATTTCATACAAAAGGAAGGCAAGTAGGCCCCAAATCTTTCCTTTTGGCTGCCGGCAATCCAATTAGAACTTTAATAGGGTCATATTAAGGGGTCTTCACGCTAGAATTTGTGTGTTTGGATGTGGACGTGTGAGCTTGTGTATGTGAATGGGTTTGTGTGGTATGTGGGGCTTGCAGTTTTATGAAGGGTGAATTTTGAGGAGGTATTTGGTTTATCCCACAAAGGCAGTTGTTTTTTCAAGTGGGGTCTGTGGAGCCCCAGGAGACTATGAAAATTATTACATATAACAACTCAAATATATCAGTTATTATACTTTATTTATTACTGAGTTATTCTTATTATTAACAAATTTGTCTGGACCTTGAATGGGTTTAATTCAAACCTTAGCAACTCCAAAACAAGAAGTTGCCTATAAATAAAGTGAAAAAAACAAAAACAAAAGAGTGTCTGGTTACACAAGAACGTATAAGAAGCCCTGTTTTAAAGAAACCCATTGATTTTTTGTATGGATCTTTGAAGAAACAACTTTTCCAGAGTCCAAATCTAGATCATTAGAAAGTTCTTTGGCTTGTCCTTTGGGGCACAAATAAACTATAACACAGTGTACGGTTTCTCTGAGAACCCCTTTAGAATGCTCTCATGAACAAGTCAAGATAACAATCCCATTCCAGTGAAAAAAATGTACTGGAATTGTTTACAGTAACTCTGGCAATTTAGAAGTAATTCCAGTCCATCAAAATTCAGTGTACTATGAGTTTAGCATCAAACCCCAGACTCTAGAGCGTTGACATGGTGTCTTCTCATAATGTTCGAAAATGAAAGAGGGCTTGTCTAGACGCTTTAGTAGCATTTTACAGCCTAAATCAGGCAGGGTTCATCCTTTTATGGAAAGTCTAAATTAGGGGTCACCAACGTGGTGCCCGCAGGCACCAGGTAGCCCTGGCTTTTTTCCAAAATTAGCTGTTTCCTACTTTTTTAAATCATTGTTGATAATAATTATGAGAAATCATTAACATGATCAGTGTCTTCACATAGATGAATAACATTAATTAATTATAATAACATATATTAAAATGTAAATTGAGCTTTCGAACAGAAAACTGTGTATCTCAAACTGGTAGCTATTCACATTAATCGATACCCAAGAAGTAGCTCTCAGTTCGATAAAGGTTGGTGACCCCTGGTCTAAATTGTTCTTTACAAAATGCAAAATTTATAAAGAAACATTCATCCAAAGAATTCTGGAAGAAACAATTTTGCAGGATAAATTAAGATGAGTGTATATCTATCGTTTATAAATGAAAGAGGCTTGGTTTACACACCTTAATTACATTTTAGAGCCTAAGTTATGTTAAATTTATCCTTCTAAGGAAATTCTTAATGGTTCTTTGCTCAACATTTATAAAGGAACTCTTAAAGATTTACTTATAAAACCCTACAACAGAATTGATTTTTTCAACAAGAAGAACTTTCTACAGTTAGTATGAAACATTCTCTATCCAAAGAATCTTGGACTCATTTTTTTGGCTTGTTCCATTGGGGGACCTTTAAACCATAAAACATTATAGGGTTTCTAGAAGAACCCCTTTAGAAGGCTCAAATGAGCAAGTCAAGAGAACAATCCCATTCATGTTCAGTGACTGCTCCATTACAGTGAGAGTTACAGTGGAATTGTTGATGGTAACCCTGGATAGAATGGCAGTCTGTCAAAATTTAGTGTAATCTGAGCTTAGCATCAAACCCCAGAGTTTTGATGTGATGTCCTATGATGATGCTTAGAATAGGAAAAGACTTGGTTTACTTACTTTAGTAACAGATTGGAGAATAAGTTACATTCTGAAGTCTTATTGGTTCTATGCAACAACAAATATTTTTCTATCAAGAATTTCTTCTGGAAACCCTTTCCTGGACAATTAGAAGTTTATCTCTGTATTTTGTATGGTAGTCAATGTGTTTCCAAACACACCTCAGATACCTACTATACCCCCTTTAGCTGTTTTAATGTGCAGATGCCCCTCGAGAGCTCATTATGTTCCCTGGTCTCGTCTAGAGCTGAGCGGAGCACGGGCTCTTTTTTACCTCTATTTTTCGTCTTTCACACACACATGTACAAAAACATACACCACCCCCACCCTCCCACCATACGTATTGCTCAAGCTAGTTCAAGTGAAGGTTCCTGGTGAAAATGAAACGCAGATGGCAAGCCAACTGATGTAAAGTATTTTTGGAAATTATGTGCAGGAATCCAAGTTTGGACCAAAAGGCCGCTTTCAAAAACATACTTGAGAGCCTAGCACTAGGGTCTGTCTCCTCAACGTGGAGCTTCAAAAGAGGCTGAGCCCTTTTGTCTGGGTTTTTCTCAGTCTGACAGCCGTTTAACGCCACACGACCTGCATCTTGAGTGGCACTGCCGTGGCTCTACAATCCTGTTAAAGGCAATGATCAGCATTCCTATGCATTCTGATGTGTTTGAAGCTTTTTCCCATTTGGGGAAAGACCCAGCCAGTGTTGCTTAAAACTGCAGAGCAGAGCTCCTTTCATCCAGGCATCATGCTGTGAGGGCTAATCGTGAAATCTTTACAATGATGAGAGAACTTTCTCAATTTGTTGATGAGAATAATGAATGGCTGGAATACAATACTGGAATGAGAAAGAACGGTGAGTGAAATGCAATCAGTAGATACATTTTAGCATTGTGAGGTCATTGGAATGAAATTTTGTTTTAGAAAAAGTATTTCAACTTCTCATGTTTCTTCATCCATTCCTCTCTTCCTCTCTTCTTAAAATCAATGAAACGCCCAAGTTTATTCAAGCTTGTTCAAAAGGATTTCGAAAAGAAAAGGCTGAGCATAATGCCTAATAGGTGCTTTAGTAATTCCAGGGTTTTCATAGCTTAATCTGTTCTGAAAGGCCCAGCCAGGAGATGAGAGGCCTGCAAATGGCCCTCAGTGTTAATGCAATGTGACTTCTGTACAATAAGGGCACCAGAGCTCCAGAAGTGCACTCTCTGCATAGCTACCTTTTCTTCTGTCTTCTTTTAGCCCTCCGAAACCCGTTAATTAAATGTTGCATAAGGCAGGGCTGGGTAAGCCTCCAGAGCATTCTCTACCCCATGATTTAAAGAGCTCTTTTTTTGAAGAGTATTATTTCTCTGAGCTGGGGTAGACGAGTAGATATAAGTAGCTGAGCCTGGGTCCTCTTTTGTTGCGAGTCAGCAACTTTGTTCGGCACAATCAGGAGCGCTGTTGTGTATTAAATACACTCATAGCATGCCTCATTTCTCCTGTTTGGCTTTTGTAAGAGTATTAGTTTGCGCTTTTTTTTGGATGCCAAAGCTCAAATACAATACAATAAATCGCAGCCTACAGGGTACCCTGAGAACTTCCTGATTTGTGCCATAAAGAAGATTTGGATTGTCAATGAGCCAAAAGAATTTATTGTCCAGACTATTTACTTCCATTAAATAGTATTAATTTGGCACTAATTGGGCAGTTATTATTAGAGGAACGAAATATATTAAAGGAAAATAATCCACTGGTTCTGTTTTATGTGATTCATTTTAACACATGTCATGCCTTTAAGTGTTTTATTCCCTATTTCAAACCCAATACCATTCTGATTAATTCTTGATATCTGGTTTTCTGATATTCTGAGTGTCATTTCGTTTCATTTCAATGCAATTCAATTCATTTTTAATTGTGTTGATCTTTCAGAGCAGCTTTACAGATAAATCAGTTATAAAGTTGTATGAAAGGATGTTTATGTTTAGTGCCTTTAACTTTGTTTCTAATAATTTCTGTTTCTAATGAGTGAGCCAGTGGCGACCCTGGAAAGGAAAAACTCCCTGAGATGGCATGAGGATGAAATCATGAGAGGAACCAGACTCAAAAGGGAACTCATCCTCATCACCGAATGCCCATTCATTAAGTCAAGTCAAGTCAAGTCAGGTTTATTTCTATAGCGCTTTTCACAGCAGACATTGTCTCAAAGCAGCTTTACACAAATCAACAGTGAAGGTGAATGGTGTGAATTTATCCCTGATGAGCAGCCGTGGCGACTATGAGGAAGAAACCTTGAGAGGAACCAGACTCAAAAGGGAAACCCATCCCCATTTTGGGTGACATCAAGAGTTTGATCATAAATCTTTCAATATTATACAGATCATTACAGTTTGATTGTTGTTGAGGTGTGCTGTATAGTGCTGGGCAGTAAAATGCAAAACTATTCATGCAACCTGAGCCATTGTAGCAGACTGTTGATATTAATTACAGTCCAAATCCGTTCTCAAAGTTCTTGAGTTGCTCAGTGACGTCATGGATCTTCTGGCTGTTGTTGTGGAACCATCCACAGCTGCACAGAGTAGACTCCAGTTAAAGAGACCTCCATCCAGAGGTCAAACAGCAGATCCAAAATTAAGAATAGGACAGAAAGACGGGTCACTGGTACCCCAGGACCATGCTTAACTTATGATTTCAATCTCAAGTCTTATTCTGGACATACCTGTAATACAAGGAAAAACGCTTCAGTATAAATTGCATCGTTATTAATGTAGACAACATAGTGACATCACCGACCATGTACGAATCACGACTAGGGTGTGGTTGAGCTTTGGAGTTAAAATGAGGAAATAAGGACAACCCAATAAGATTATTAAATGTATTGTTGTTTTTTTTTCTTACACTTTTACTATTCTCATTTAAAAAAAAAAAAAAATTGAATAATATTTTTTTTTTATAATTATTTTATTTTTGATTATTTGTAATATAATTTTTTACTTTTATTACAATTTTAAAATTAATTAAAATATAAAATACATTTTATATTACTTTATATTTCATTATTTTCTCTTGTACACAACAAACGTTCGCTTATCCTCGTTTCATTTCCCCCCTGTTCTTAGCATAAACTGGCACGTTCTTAAAGACCTACGCATTTTGCATACCGGTTCCCCTGAATTTCACAGCCTGGTGAGCTGCAAAATAAAGATCCCCCTAGTACAAGCCCTTTCCCCTCCGACAGTAACTCATTAATCAAGATCTGATTTCGGTGCAATAGTTCAATCAATGAGGAAATGCCTATGATCCAGCTTTAGGGAGCATTTACTCACACGAGCAATAAATCATTTTATGAACTGGCCGTCCTGCTTGCACTTTGCGAGTGCTCCTATTTCAGCCATTTCCTTTTCGCATGGGAGAGAGAAAGTGCGGGAGAGAGAAAGATAGAGAGAGGGATTGTTACGAGAGAATCCCCTTTAGTATTGTAGAGGAAAGGCCTTGTAGGATTTTTTTCTTCTTTTGAGGGAAGACAGTATGTCTTGGTCTTTCACTTGATCTACTGAGTCACAGGGGGGATGTCTAGTTTATATTTTTGGAAAAGTCATAGTTTTAGGAGCTAGTGTGACTAGGTTGGTGACCCTGGAGAAAACGGCTTGCGTTATTATACCGTAATCCAGTGTAATTAGTTAACTAGCTACATGCCAAACAGCTTGTCACAGCCTGTCAGCTTTGGCAGGCATGCAAGATGGCCGACAGTCCCCTATGGCCGGCAGAGGCATGGACACTTCTGTCATCCATCTTTTTCTCCTTCTGCTCTTCAGACGTGATCATTTTTGGTTTCATTCACGCTTCAGTGGCTAAATGAAGTGGAAATCGTATCATTTCAAGGTGCCCTAATGTACACCTGATCGACAGCCGTGACCACACAAACACTAACAGGAGTATTTAGGAGAAAGCTGATTTCCTGTTTCGAAAAGGACCTGACTGTCTTGATACACCTCGTGTTGGGATGTGATATGCAAAATACCCAGCTTAATTCCACTTCTGCAGTCAAAATAATTATGTCAGTAACCCGCATCTCCTCCCATTTCCGCAAACCTGCAGCCCGAGTGAGACATCTGCTGATGAGCAGCGTCCAAAAGCTCCGCCTGCGCACACTGCAGGATTAGCCGGAGTAAAACGATTTAAACTATATAATTACAAGGGGATCAAGTGCAAATTATCTACTGCACTCAACAGCCAGATTACCTCCCGAAGCTTCCTTCAGAACCCTCTCACAAGCCCCCTCAGGGTGAAACCATCCTCTCACCAAAGAAAATGATGACACTATGCTAGAAGCAGGAGTCGTGTAAATTTGACGATGTAGATGCCTCGAAGGTGTCAATAGAGATACCCTCCCTTTTTACACAGCTATAACCAGAGGGCTGATAGGCCATTCATGACAGGCGGAATTAAAAGAGGCTAGGCAAATGTGTAGCGCAATAAAGCGATTGTGAGGCTAGGCGAGACGGGAGGGATAATAGATCCTTGTAGGGTACTACAGGGGCCGAGGCTGAGGACAGGTAGAGAGACAAGATTAATTGCAGAAGTGAGAGGCGCTCATTGCTCATCAGGCAACCCACTTTTCCCTTGGTTGCACACACCCACACACACTAACAAGCTTAAAGCTGTCCTCCACCCTCTGAAATACACTTTCATTGCTGGTTTCTTTGGCCGTCACTCTTTCTTTTTCTGGTCTCCCGTATTGTCGCTTTCTGTTTTGCTCACCAGCATCCCTGTCTGTGTATCTGTCTTGTCCCTGATGTCGCTTTCTCTTTCGTGTCTCCAGTCACCAAGAGATGGAATGTGCTCCATGTTCTCTCTCTCTCTCTCTCTCTCTCTTTCTCTCTCTCTCTCTCTCTCTCTCTCTCTCTCTGTGTCTCTCCCCCTATCTTTCTCTCTCTCTCTTTGTCTCTCCCCCTATCTTTCTCTTTTTCCCTCTTTCTCTTTCGACTGCTCTTCATGGAAGAGATTTCCCTCATCTTAAGCAGCAGGAGCCCCTGAACAGCAACCATTAGTGTGGGTTTACTGAAAACACCCTAAAGAATATGAGGCTCAGTCTTCCCAGCTCCGTTCCTCACACCCACTCAAGCTGTTTAGCCAGTTCTGTGCGTGGGTGGTTGTTTTCGTTTTATATGTGTGTGTGTGTGCAAGCAAAGGATCTGTGCGTAATTGTGTAGTAGTTAGGGGTGGAACGGTACACAAATTTTACGGTTCGATACGTACCTCGGTTTTTAAGTCATGTTTCGGTACATCTTAAGGAAACTCGGATTTTAACTCTATTCTTAAAACAAGTATTGCATTTAGTTCACATGTGCACCGTACCGAAAGGCCTCTACTGAAACTGAGATTGTGGACTTATAAAGAAGTAGATGCTGACCCCTCAAACATCTCGAACCATCTAGAGACGTAACAGAGCCATTTTGGTCCCACTTCATGTAGAGTTTGGACATTGGACCTCTTTGAGTGTTTAAAGGCTCTGGCATGGAAAAACTGCTGTTGGATCTGTGATGATCGCAAATGTTGAGCTATTTTATGAGTTGCTAAGTAGCTCCTGGTTCCATCATCTCAAATAACTGTAGAAAACTGTAGAAAGATCATTATTTATAATGTTACATTCCAGTACTCATGTTAGTTCTCACTCTCCAGTGTTCTGTATTGTTTAAAGACTATAATCACACTCTTGATGTCACCCAAATGAGGATGGGTTCCCCTTTTAAAACTGGTTCCTCTCAGGGTTTCTTCCTCATAACATCTAAGGGAGATTTTCTTTGCCAACTGTTACATTCTGTAAAGCTGCTTTGAGACAATGTCCGTTGTGAAAAGCGCTATAGAAATAAACTTGATTGGTTTGGTACGAATACATGTACCATTACCCCTCTAGTAGTATAGATAAATTCATGTGCATTATGTGGTTCCTGTTTTTACATGAATAATCAACAAATGTTTTAGGACTCCATACTAGAAGAGAACTTAAGAAAATGAGTTTAAATCCTTTAGATCAAACCAAATATCAAGAAATACATAATTTTTTTCTAAATATCATGGTCAACTTGTGCTAGCAGTCATTCCTGAGGCCCACGTGGGGCATTCTTTAAAATCCTTTTCCAAAACCCCATCCTGAGCCCCATCACCCTGCAACATTCTTTCATACTCCCTAAATATATAGTGACAGTGATTATGCAAAACCACGTCTCCTTTCCAGCCGTACCTGCTCACGAAGACATCTTCAGAGAGAATCTGGACTCGGTTGCAAAGTATCTGAAGGAATTTTAAATTCGCTCATTTACAGGGCCTTAGAGCCAATGTCACGGACCGGGGGAGATCAGATGGGGAAATGCGCCATTTGATTTTGAGGTGTTGGTCGTCTGGAATTTTAAAAAGGAGCCTAGTGAAAAGATTAGACATTCCGGGGAAGCTTGTGAGCTTGGGATTAGTGTGATGTGTTCGAGAAAGAGTGTTTGATTTATTACATTAGGTCTATGACAGGAAATGCATCAGCGTGGTGGTGGTGTGATGCAGCCAGATGCAAAGTGAACTTATAGTCATTGAATTGAAGGTGATACATTTCTGTGTGATCGCACTAACAAGTTAATAAATCAATAAATAAAATGAAATAACTAGCAAAAATACATAGACATGCACTGATACTAGAGATTTCTTCCTTTCAGCATGTCAATGGTTCTCCATTTTTCTGCTATAAATAATGATACATTTCCGATCTGTTAATTATTTGTCTTTATAAGGCTGTTACCATGGATACAATAACCTTAAAATGGGTTTAGCAATAAAAACCTCTGACTTGAAGTACAGCTGGAACTCCTCAAATCAGCATGTTTTAACCAATCAGATGGATGATGCACTGTGGTACATATTGTATTATAACTTTGCGAATACTGAAACAAGTATAGTGTTATAGTGAATTATGAAACTGGCACATCTACACTATTTACACTATCTCATTCAGTACCCATTTGCTGTTATAGTAACCTCCACTCTTCTAAAAGAAGATGCTTCACTAGATGTTGGAGTGTGCTTGTGGAAATCTTTGTGCTCATTCAGCCAGAAAGATGTTAGTAAAGTTAGACACTGAAGTAGGTGAGGTGAGGAGACCTGAGGTGAACTTAGTGTTCACATTCACATTCTAATAGGGTTGAGATCAGAGCTCTGTAGCAAGAGATCTTCCACTACATTCCATGTAAAACATATGTTGAGCTGGCTTTGTGTACAGTGGCATTGGATTACGATGGAACAGGTTTGTGTCTCCTAGTTTAAGTGAGTGGAAAATTTCCTGATTCTGCATCCAATAACATCTTATACAATTGTCAAAGTTGAAATTTATGATAAAATTTGAGATTAAAACCACATATGGGGTAAAAAACAAAAAAAGAATAAAAAATAAATAGAAAAAGTACAAATATTTATAACTATAAAAAATATATATAACATAAATCTATATAAAGAGATATGAAAAATAGTAATAATGATAGTAATATAAATTATTATAAAAAATATTATCATTTTTATTATTAAAAAACTACTTCTACTAAAAATGATTATTATATGAGCTTGTATACTTTTATATTGATAAATCTTTTTAAAAGCTTGATTGTTATGAGTTCCAGATTCACCTGTAGCGAACCTCCTGTCAGTGGTCTTCACTAAAGCCGCTATCCTGCTCTAATTAAGGAACAAGTCCAAAGAAATATGTTCCTTTAAAGTAGAAACAGGGGTTGAAAGGGCAGCCTTGACAAGAATACAGGGGTTATGTAAGCCAAACATGTTGATGTCAAGGGCACAGGCACACACACGGATAAACACACCGAGCAGCACGCACTAGTCACAGCTTGTCATCTTCCGCTACCTGTCCTTTAGGCAGGGCCAAACAACAGGCGGCGATAAGCGCAGTGACACTGCACCTGTTCACAACCAGCATCTTTACCACTCGCTTGCATGACTTGTTGCCCCTATAACACAACTCTTCCTCACTTTATCTGTCTACCTGGTCCATGCTGAGCATGCCTGAGCCTCTCATACACACACCTTGGTAAGGCTTTGTGCAGCTTACTGACTTCTGTCCTGTCAGAAACACCATGTTAGACATTCTAGATGAAGCATAAAGATAAAAATGATAAAGTCAGATATTGCTATATGTAAATATCTATTTAAACATCTTTGGAATAATTACCTCTATAGAAGATAACTGTCTTTCTACCTGTCTACATGTTATGTTTTATTGGATAACAAATTAAGGAATATTTGTGGATTTGGAGTCCACACTGTGCAGCCGGGGATGGTCCACATAATCAGCCTGAAGATCTAAAGTTACTGAGCAACTCAAGAAGACTTTTGAGGACGGATTTGATCTGTAATTAATATCAGTAGTCTGCTACAATGGCTCAGGACCTCATTTTGCATGAACAGTCTTACATTTAAGCTCCTATCTATCACTGAACAGTACACCTCAACAATGATGAAACTGTAATGAGTGGACATTCGGTGCCACGCAGATGAGGACGGGTTCATATTAGAGTCTGGTTCCTCTCAAGATTTCTTCCTCTATGCCATCTTAGAGAGTTTTTCCCAACCACAGTTACCACTGGCTCACTCATTTGGAATAAACTTATAGGGAACAAACTTATTGGCACTAAACATATACACTCTTTTATACTTTAAACTTTAACCTCTGAGAACTTCTTTACCTCTGTAGGTGCTTTAAGACAATGTCTATTGCAAATCCAAATTAAATCCAAATTAAAAATGCACTGAATTTAATAGTTTGGTTCAACATTTTGGAACAATGGTTCTTCAAGGGTTCTTTGGATGGTCGAGGACTTTCTAAACAGGGCCCTTGAACATTCTCTGAACAGCAAACCCCTTGTTCTAGGGATTTAATTAAAACTTCTTAGGGTTACCCCTCAGGAAATCAAACACCTTAAGATTATACAAAATGCAAAGCCCCACCCATTGACTGATTAATTAGTATTATTTGTCCCGCCTTTGCATACTAGAACCTGATTGGCTTTTATAGGTTATGATGTAATAATATTAGCTACTATTAGCTACAGAGTTCCTGCTTTGAGAGTCTCAGCACTAAAATCAATGCATTTACGATTCAATGCTAAAACTTGAATTAGGGTTTAATGATTAAAAACAGAATCCTATTTAAAATGCATTTAAGTCCCAAATAGGCTTAATGATTGCCCAGCTAATATCTTCAACCAGGAATTTAGTTGAGGATAGCAATATATTTTTGTTTTTGAATGCAGCATTTAATTACAGTATTCTGTCTCTCCGCCTGGCTGCACCTCGGCGTCAAGTCATCTTTCAAAGCCTGAGCTTTGAGGTTTTGGGCTGTTTTGGAAATGTTGGGGAATCTCAGCATTTCTCACTTTCCCAGTCTCACACACACACACACACACATATATATTTTTCATCCTCTCTCCTCAGGGAGTAGTCACATTTCCCAGGCGAAACGGAAAAGCGTTCGTCTCTCACATCCTCCGCACACTTCTCGCTCTCCTCGCGAGCTCCCCTCATTGAGCTTTAACAGTGGAAGCCTATTAGACAAATCTGTGGACAGCCCGGTGGAGGTGCTAGAGATGGCAGGTTGTCAGTGCAACAGACGAGCCCCTTTATAAATATATCAGTCATGCTGGCTTCGGCCGCCGCTGAATTATATCCCCGTCCCAGTTCCGCACAAATTTGACATCGAGAAGGATTGCGCTCATTTCTCAGGGGGCCGGGTTTGAAAAATGGTGTCCGGTTTAAATATGACAGATTCTTTTGATGTATTTACCCCTGCCCCACTGCTTTATATAGGCAGAAGTCCTATGGGTGTACAGAGTTCTTTACCGAAAGGAAGAAGAAAGCACATATGATTCGGGTGTCATTGTCTCTATCACTGAAAGTGCTTCATGGGGTTTTATTTGTTGGATCCCAAGTGTCAGAAGAACCCTTTTGTTTTTTGTCTTAACCTAGATTCTAGTGGTTGCATAGCACCATTACTACTATGAAGTATATCCTTATATCATTGCTTGGAAAAAAAATGATGATAAAGTGGAAATCATGTGGGGATTGCAGTTGAAATCCCTTTTGAAATCTGCTAGCCAGCTAAATACTCTCTGAGCTAAATCAAGTTGAGAGCTGCAGAAAAAGAAAATGGAAAATATACGTTTCATTACGTTCGGATTTTTCACTCTTCGTCACATAGTCACTCATATTATTCTAACATTAGTGAAAGTGATAGCACTTGGAGGTGCAGCTTGATAGGAAAAAACATTACAGGTACCTCCCAAGGGTCTTGGAGTGTTTTTATTCCTCTTGTACCACGTCAATATGTCATCAATAGCAATTTTTTAAAGAAAAGCATTTCATATTATTAACCATTTGCAATTTCTAGTTACATTTTCATTAGTAATGTCTGAGAAACAAGTTCCTCAGCCATTTCTTCATCAGTCTTGCTTTATAGTTAATGATACAGAAAATGAGGCTAGTCATGGGACAGGGTAAAAAGGAACTGTGGAACTACTCTTTCATGAAAACTTGACCATAGCTGAGAACTTGACATTGGAGACACCTTCTGTAAATGCTATTTGCTAATGCCTTCCTATAATGCTAATTCCTTCCTTCCTTCTTTCTTACAAAAAAAAACATTTGCTTGTAGGCATACATCTGAGTGTCATACACAAGTCTATATAGCGTAGTATTCCCAGTGTGCTACAAAAATAGCACACTGAATTGGTTCCCAGCGTGCTACAAACATGGCAACAAATAGACACACAACAAACTGTGGTTGTGTTTTCCCTTAGCTAGCTAGTCAATATACACACCAGTGGGGGATGAAGTGCACATGTACTGTTCTTGAGTAAAAGTAGAAATACACTCAGTAAATATGACTCCAGTAAAAGTTAAAGTGCTCATTTAAACCTTCACTTGAGTGAAAAGTACAAACGTATTTGTCTTCAAATGTACTTAAGTATCCAAAGTAGTATAATTTATAATAGCTATAATGTTCCTATTATCATTTTTTTCACAAGACTCTTTACTTAATCAACTCAGTTTATGTGAAAAGACTCAAATGTGACTCTCAGCACACTGATCTATTAATAGAATGATATTAATGACTCAAACACTGATTGATATCTAATACATTTATAATGAGTCCAACATCTTTTCAACTACAGTGCCCTCCACAATTATTGGCACCCCTGTTTAAGATGTGGTCATGGACTTCTAAAAATTCCCTCTCTCTGTGTTCTCCAATCTTGTGAAATGTTATAGGAGGAGATTAAGTGCTGTCTTGTTGGCAAAAGGAGGTTGTACAAAGTATTAACATCAGGGGTGCCAATAATTGTGGCACACATGATTTCAAGTTTTTTTTTTGTTTCTAAATGTGTGATTTTTTTACCACCAAAGTAATGTACTTAAATGAAAGGTTGGATTTTTCTCTTTTTTTTGCATTTGGGTTCTATGTTGTTTTTAAAAAAAGGAGAATTTTAAGAAGTCCACGACCACATCTTAAACAGGGGTGCCAATAATTGTGGAGGGCACGGTATTTAAAAGAAAATCTTACTTTAAAATGTTCAAATAAATGTCTCCCCAAATGGAAATACCGTAAAATACAGAAACGTGTACTTAAGTACAGCAATTAATTACATTAACTTACATTAACTTCGTTACTGTCCATCACTGATACGTACATACTGTACAGTACGGGGCAGATTATAAAAGCCAGGATGCAACAGAGAGAGCATTGACCTCTTTGTCATGTTTATTAGTGACCATGTAGCTTTACACGAAAGCAAATGCTAAATGATTGACACTAGGAACACATTTTGGCATGTGTTAAAAAAAAAGGCAAGACTGTCTAACTTTTGTTTAGTTTGGCTAAAAATACAAAAATGCTTGTTTGTGGAAAAATAATGCAATATTTTTGGTATTTTTGTGCATATCGAATAAGAGGAAGAAAATAAAAAAATGAAACCGCTCACTCTAAGCAGCCATGTGGTTTCGTCCCTGGGATTGCTCAGGCTTCTGGGGCTAGCATGATTAGATTGGGGCAGAATTCTCCAGCTGGCAGGCCTGTCTGGGACCTGGGGGCACTCGTCCCCGACACTCGTCACTACTCTGACACGTCTGACAGGCAGCGGACAGCCTAGCCAGACAGGTTCATTAAGCCCTGTTTCTTACAGCTGGGCCTCCCTCTCTTTCTCTCTCTCTCTCTCTCTCTCTCTCTCTTCACTCCCTCTTTCCCTCACTATGAGCAACCAAAAAAGGGGGATGTGGGTGAGGCCTGTGCTTTGTCAACCACCGCAGAGTCTACAGGGACACCGGCTCGTTGGGTTTTGAAGTGCCAGCTCTGATGTTGTGACATTTTTTTTCTGATATAGACTTTCTTTTTTTCCCCTTTTTTTTTTCTCTGCCAACATCTTTTGTTGTTGTCTAGCCTTTTGGCCTGTGCTTTGTCAAAGGGAGAAAGGTGCAAACACACACTGCAGGAGGTGCAGACAGATTCTCTTTTGCAAAAAAAAAAAAAACAAAAAAGTCTTGTATGACTGTGCTCTTTTTCAGGTTATGAATTGATTTGTCTTGCATTTCTAAATTATTCATAAAAAATTAATCCAGCTATTTATTATCTGCTATTTGCAACTGTCTTTGTTTCTTGTCTAATTTATAGCCTATAATGCAAACTACAAATCAACAAATCGTAAATTAAAATGTCTTCATTCTGATTGGTCAAAAAATTGTTTACATGCTTCTCTTAACATGTTCTAACGTGCACTCGTTACTACAGTAATGTGCCATTTAAGTGAAGGTTTTTTTTATTACCTTTTTTTATGTCAACCACATAATTTGTCATGTCTTTTGTAAATGTGTGTTCTAGAAAGTGCATGTGCACATGTGCAAATGTGGTTATGAATTGATTTGTCTTGCATTTCTAAATTATTCATAAAAAATTAATCCAGCTATTTATTATCTGCTATTTGCAACTGTCTTTGTTTCTTGTCTAATTTATAGCCTATAATGCAAACTACAAATCAACAAATCGTAAATTGTGCAAATGTGTACAAAAGACATTTAGAGCAACGTTGACCAGTACACAGAGCAAAATCAGAAAATACTTGTCTATATAATAATAAATGTACACGTATATGGGTGGTAATGATTTAGCAGCAGTTATTTGTGCAAAAAATTGCAACAAAGGTGTTTGAAAGTGTGTGTGCACCTGTGTGTGTGTGCACTCCAGTCTCCAGGAGTCTGGTGGCTTGTGGGAAAAATCACACAGAATCATCATATACAGAATCAACATATAGTGGACATTCAAAATAAAATTATGTACAAAATAAGTTATGCTATATACCTTCTAGGTTAAAAAGAAATCTGTTTATACGAGATATAAATAACTTTAATCTTGAAGCTTATTTAGCATGTCTGGAAGAAGTCTGGAAGTAGTTGCATGATTTCCACCAAGAGAAAAAACTTCTTCAGGTTCTCAGTATACATTTTTTTATGTTATATTAACTTGAATAGAGGAAACAGAGGGGCTGATGAAGAAACCACTAGAAGGGTCTACGGTATAAAAGATTGCAGTAAACTTGCTTCAAAACTTATATACAGTATCTATAAATTGACAAAATATCATTTTTTGACAGATTTACATATAATTTATCCTCACCAATCAGACGTCTGAACAGACAGCCAGACAGCCAGACAGCCAGACAGATAGATAGATAGATAGATAGATAGATAGATAGATAGATAGATAGATAGATAGATAGATAGATTATGTAAATCACAGTGGCAGTGCAATGCAAACTATCAAAGTATAAGTAGTTTCAAAACAGAAAAAAGCTGAATGGAAGTAAAATTTCTCTAAAGAATCAGTTCATAGTTCATCAAACTATTTACTTCTGCTTCTTTTTTGTTCTTTTTATAAAATTTCCAATGTTTAGGTTTGAGTAGAAAAAAAAACACTCTTTACAGCCTTTAACAAAACTGATGAATAAATCAATAATTTCAGTTCTAGCAAATTGTTGTAATATAAGAGGAATACAAGATTTCTGTCTGTGCTGTAATTGGGAAAGAATCAGTTTTAGACAGGTAAAAGCAACTGCACATTGCATTGCATGCACCAGACTGTTTATTAGGGAAGCTGTTCTTATCAGGCCCTTTTTATTTTGGGATTGCTTATGACACTGAAGTAGTAAAATCACTCAAAATAGGGGCCTTTTCAAGTTAGGAATAGCCTCAGCTTAGTTTATATATATATGTGTTGTGATCCACTAAATCTCCTTCCCAGGATAACTCCCTTTCCGCTTGACTCCATGCTGCCCTATGCGTGGCAAATCCTGCCTGTTTGAGCAAAGGTCGATAAAGGTGTCAAGGAAAGCCTGATGCTAAGGCATTGTGTATGTGTGTGTGAGAAAGACTGTGTGTGTTTGAGAGAGAGAGAGAAAGAGAGCGAGAGAGAAAGCTGAGAGAGATGAGGGGGTTGTTTGTGGTGAAGGGGGTTGATGTTTGATGGAGACAGGGAGCAGGAGGGCTGGAGGATGGAGCATACTGCAGTGTAATCCAGCTTTAATTGAGCCCTGGAGACTCGCTTGTGCTGGAAAGCATGTCTACATTCGGCACTGAGCGCCGTTCCACGGAGAAATGAAGCAGGTCCAGGCCGGCTGGCAAACGCCGTCATTCCCTCTAAATGAGCAGTGGATGGGCGGCGGGGACAATACAGCCTGCTGGGGAATCTCTGGGTCTCATCCAGTGTTGTTTTGTTCGATTGGTTTTTCACTGTTAATGCACAAATGTCCACTTGAACATCATATTTGCATGCAAAGAAAGCTTTCATCTCTGTGCCATTCAATCTGTAATCTTTTTGTATATTTAAGATGCGTGTGCATTGGAGAATGCACTGTTTTCCTCTGAAATTGGTTGTTTGAGGAAGAGGAAGAGAAGGAAAATGAAGAAGAGGTGGTGATG
This sequence comes from Silurus asotus, assembly GCA_024362625.1. Taxonomy (NCBI): domain Eukaryota; kingdom Metazoa; phylum Chordata; class Actinopteri; order Siluriformes; family Siluridae; genus Silurus; species Silurus asotus. Next base: position 1,350,248 of record MU551576.1, on the reverse strand, counting down.
GTAGAAAAAGCCATGGGGGCAGGAGCTTTATTTTCACCTGTCATGGTGCCTTTGGATCTTTTCCCCCTGATAGCTGTGGGATTCTCTTCAGAGAGTCTTGCTAATGAATCCCTTTCTCAACCTGGTCCCGTGTGTGTGTATTGATTATATACAGTCACATGACCCACAGTGGACCTTATGAAAGTAGACCAGTAGAGGAAAACAATAGGCCACTATAGGCCACAGTGTAACACTTATAGAAGTGTGTATTGTCATGCCCTTATGTGTTCCTAATGGACACAAGGTGCCCAAGATGCCCAAATGGACATTAATGGAAGCACTTGTTAGTTGTAATGTACACCGTATTTTATATATACACATATTTTTTGCAAAATTTTCTTCAAAAATCTATAATATCTGGCAACCATAATCAGCTTAACAGAATTCTCATGAGAACTAAATTACATATGTCTCTCAGATTGATTTTTGTTATCTACCCAGATGGCTAACAAGAGACAAGATACCTGAAAGAAATGTAATGCATAACGTGCATATTGTGTAATTCATAATGTGCACTGAAGCCTTCCAGCTCTCTAACTGGACAATATTTTGTATTTTAAGCCGTTAAATCTTTATTTTAGAACATTTTTGGAACATGAACAAATGTAAACTTCTTTGTTTAATCCAGCCAGTTGGCTAATCTGAGCTAAGATGACAATGCTACACTACACTAGCCAGATGGCTACCATGTGCAAACCTGACAGGATTTCAAAATAAAATTTTAAGTATAATAGCTTCGATTACGCTGTAATGTTTGAAGAGACACACTAAACTACTCATCCACTTTTTTGTCCTGATATTTCTAGATCATGAATTTAGCACACATTTAGCTTTTTGGAATAGTAGTGGGGTTTAGCTGACTTTTCTTTTTGCCTCTTTGTGCTTTGATCAGGTGCTAGTGTACTCAGAAGGGCTGCATGGAAAATGGATGTTCAGCGAGATCCGAGCTGTGTTCGCCCGCCGTTATCTGCTGCAGAACACCGCACTTGAAGTCTTCATGGCTAACAGAAGTAAATTATTTTTTTCTAACTTTTTACCCAGGACAATGGTCTAATTCTAAAAAAACATATATATATATATATATAGTGCAACCTTCGATACTCTCGGGGGTTACGTTCTATAACCCCTCGGGAATACCAAAAAAATTGCGAGGTTTTTCTCAAGGTTCTCCTTTTGATAGATCCTTTTGCAAGGGGAATTGTACATGTACTATGTAAACTCAACAAACATTGTGAATTACGTATCATAAATGTTTTATTTACTACTTTAAATGAATAATAAAATAATAAAACATTTTTCTGTCATTTATTAGTACAAACTTTGTTACTACAAACTTTTAAGCCACTTGTGGCTTTTCAGATTTTTCAAAAGTTAGTCTTAGTCCTGTTTCAAATAAAAATGAAACTATCGAGGTTGCGAGTTAGAAAGGTCACGAGTATCGAGGTTCCACTGTATGTTTATATATATATATATATATACACACACACACACAATATGATAATATATAGCTAAGGTGCCTTATTTTTATAAATGATGGACTGCTTTTGTTCTTTCCTACAGCCTCTGTGATGTTTAACTTCCCTGACCAGCAAACAGTGAAGAAAGTGGTTTACAGTTTACCCCGTGTGGGTGTTGGCACAAGCTACGGACTACCACAAGCCAGGTTTGTCACTTTATTCCATATGTATCAAGTAACCTCGTTTATATTTTAGCAATGTCCACTTTAAAACTTTCCACCACTTCTCACATTTTCAAGGTGTTACCTGGTTACGTCTAGTCTGTGCCTAAGAGACTTAAATGCAGGTTGCAGTGCTGTTATTATAGCCATGGCTTTCTATTTATTTGTAGCTAAGTGCCATCTGACCCTGATCACCCTGAACTAGTTCGTTTCTCCTTTAGGTTGAGAATCTAGATTGGATCTTTTAATGGAACATATGCAGATACACTGTACGTCATATTCACTGTAACTTGCAAGGTTATATTTAATTAGAGGCATATCAAATGTTATGCTTTCATACACATACAGGTACACTTTGGTGATTTATCATAGGCACAGTGCACATTATGGTGGGCTTCTCACCTTTACAGCTATAGTCTATGGCTCAATATACAGCATATGACTGTATATTGAGTTCTTTAAAGATGATAGTTAATCTGTACTGCTATACAAGCTGCATATTTCGATACTCTAAAATATATAAGTTTCATTTCTATAGTATTGTTTCTTGAGAAGATCTACTAAAATGTGAGGGGTGCACTCACTTTTGTGAGATACTGAAGATATACATTACATAGCAGCTGGAAATCACAATGTGCTTATTGTATTACATTGTATTATGTTCTCATTTCTCAAAACAATGTTTGCCAGCCATGAAATGATATAGATGATACACTTTTTTCTGTGTGATTGCTAAATATGATTAAGTTCACGTGAAGCTGAACTCTACACTTCATTACAGTCAGTTTTTCACGTCAGGAAATCCCTTAGGACAGAGGACTTTAAGAAAACCTATGAGCAGAGAATTACTGTTACAACTGCTATAATGTCAATGTGACAATCTATAATATCAAGCATAACTATAAACAGATTATTAACAAACTAATTGCTGGCAAATTTTTTGTTGTGTAAAAAGAGTAAAACACAATATGGCATACTGTTTTTATTAGTATATGTGTTAATAAGCAGAGCTGTTTTATTCCTTAAAGAAATGTCATTTGAATGTCTTGATCTTGGAAACTTGGTATAGTATGCTTAATTCTTATATACTGTATAGTTCAGTGACTGAAGGACTCTGCCAACATGTATGCCGTCGGCGTTTTAATCCATTAATTGAATAGAAAAGGTGAGAATTCAGAACTGTAATGTTCCAGTCTCTAAAACCGTCTGCCGTTCGATGTGTTATGTCATTGCTGCTTTTTCTCTCATAGCACACGTCTCGGCTTTTCTTCAAACCCAAACTATTAGCACTTTTCACATCTGAAAAGCAGTTTGTTCAGTCCCGGGCCATGTTTTCATTAATTCCCACATGAAGGCACGGAGCAGTCTTGCGTGTCTGAGTGTATGACCGGGTCTTGTTTAGTTTCTTTTGTTTCTCTTGGTCCTCTGTGTTTCTTCTGGCGAAACAGTTGCACATTCCACATTTCTTGAAACTCTTATGTCTTCGAGCCAAACTTCATTAGAGCCAAAGTCAGTGGCAAGAAATCTGGAGGTCTGAGAAATACAGCAATGTATAAAGCTGTATTTGTTTTGTTTTTCTCCTCCACAGGCGGATTTCCCTGGCCACGCCACGCCAGCTCTTCAAGTCCTCCAATATGACACAGCGCTGGCAGAGACGGGAGATCTCCAACTTCGAGTACCTTATGTTCTTAAATACTATTGCAGGTTCGAGTTTATTATCCTCTTCATCAGCCATGGGTCATGAAATGAATAGTGAGGAATTGTTTCATAAGGCTGTGGTTTTGACTGATTTATATTATGGATATAAATACTGTGATTATGGCAGAGCGGTTAGAATTTCCCTGTGATTGGTGAATTACTTAAGGGGGAACTGACATCCTTTTAGCTACTGGCGGTATCAATGCGCTGTTTTGCAGTTAGAATGCACACCACTGGCACAGATGTTGCAAAGAGAACATTTAAAGGTCAATTGTCTGATTGTTCTAGAAAAAACACCACTGGATAGAATAGTAGGTGGTAAAAATGTTTCTAGGAACTGATTTGCATACAAAAATGAATAGAGAGAGAGAGTGTTAATTTCTTTTCTGATGTGAAAAATGCTCCAGAGCAACAGAAAAACTGTGACCTCCACTAGAAGGATATTCCACTAGATTTTTAAGTGTCGTGCGAGCTTCATTCAGCCACAAGGCACACCAGTCAGGTACTGATGTAGGTGAGGTGAGGAGGTCTAGGGTGAAGTCAATGTTCCAATGCATCCTGAAGGTGTTCAATAGGGTTGAGGTCAAGTGTATGTAAAGTATATCTTTATAGAACTGGTTGGTGCACAGGGGCATTGTTATGTTGGAACAAATTTGGGTCTCTGAGTTTAAACAATGTTATTTAAATGAACAGTAGAATATTTATGTCAATAGCAGAATTTCCTGATATTTGGTTTATTTCTCTTTTTTTTTCTTTACATTTTAGATCCAACCCATTCATTACATTTTATTTTCCTAAGCACTTTTAACAATGCTCATTGTCTCAAAGCAGCTTTACAGAAATTATAAAACACTTATTAGTTCATTTGTATTTAAATAAATGTGTATTGATCCCCGATGAGCAGCCTGGGCCGACTGTGGCAAGGAAAAACTACCTTAGATGGTATGAGGAACAAACCTTAAGTGGAACCAGACTCAAAAAGTGAAACCCACCCTTATCTGGGAGACACAGAATGTAATTATAAACCATTTAAACATGACAAACATCAGAGAGTGAGAAATATCATGAGCACCAGTGTGTGTGATTATTAGTAATGTCCGTTCTACAGTCTTCTACAGTCAGTTAGAACTGTGGAACCAGAAGCTTCTAAGCAACTCACAAATTAGCTCAAGATCTGAGATCATCATAGATTCAACACCAACTCCTTCATGCCAGAGCATTGAAATGTTCAGTGATGGAGAAACAGCATGTGTAGAACGTTATTTTAAGTAATGATTAAGAGGTTGTTTTTCCTCAAAGTCCGAAATCTTCATGATGTTGGGTCCAACTGGAGCTGGTACTTCTCTAGATGGATTTGGGATCCTGGCATGGTCGGGATCTTCCATTATTCCATTAGAGTGTTGTCTGGCACACGCTTTATTACAAAAGATTAGACATGAAATTAAGATTAGACAATTATCTGTTATATTTGCAAACCAGTAAGTGCATTCATTAAATAATTATTACAAACACATTGGATTTCTTCCAAAATCCGAAGTCTTTTATATTTGTTAACAAACAAGATCGTCAAAATTTTGTCATGTTTTTATTATGATGGCGCACAGTTTCAGTATTTCCTTGTGTAAACTTCAGTTTGGGTTACAGTGATTGAAAATGGTAGAATTTTTCAATACAAATGTTCAGTGATTGAAATTTAAGGCTGAATTTCCTCTGTATGGCCGAAATGAATTTCCAGAGCACAAATTTACACATTACTGTATGTGGGATACTGAGAAAAAGAGACCAGAACGGTTTTCCACTTTGTTTGTTAGTTTTCTGGTTGTTGATCCGTTTTTAAATGTGTAATTGTGTGTTGCTCTTCTGTATATGTTTTTCAATTGACGGGTCACATTTGACCTATTTTTTGAGAACTAGTTTATTACTAGTTCACTAGGATCAGTGGTTGATCTGATGCTGTTCACTCGCCTTCATTAGTGACATTCAAGGTTCATCTGCACATTTACCAAAAAAAAAAAAAGAAAAAGGAATTTAAGCTTCACACATTATGACAACTGATTTTAACGTTTTGCATCTAATGGCTTATACAATGTCCAGTGAACCAGTATAATATATTTTGATGAACATGACAAGCAATTGATAATGTTGGAAACAGCAGTCAATTGTACACAATCAATTAAACGAATGTACCAAAGCATTCACAATTGCTTTTATGATGTGGAGGTCGAACAAGTAACTTTGAATTTAATTTCTAATCTGAGGAATGCTCTCAAAAAATTTTAAAAACTGTAACATGCTCACTATTATACATTTACTTACATTTAATCGGGACTTAGAATAGATCACAGTGGTTCATATGAAATATACAAGATACCGGTTATTTTCAGGTTTATGTAAAAAAAAAAAAACTCAGGGTTTTGTATACTGTATCATTTCTTTCTTTTTTTTTTAAATTGTGTTTGCATTTTATAGCTCTGAAACACTACATGTTTCTTCTCATTATTTATTTAGGAAGGCAATGCTGTTGTCAGGTGCAAAGTTTTTCTCGTTTGATTCGACGAGAGCACGGGAGCTGCGCATTTTTCTTGATAATTAGTTGCACGAAGTGTGAACGTGGGTGTCAGCGGAGTCGAGAGGTTCCGTTACAGACTCTCTAATGTGAACCAACTTCTTTGCAAAGTCTCTCTTACACACACACACACATACACACACTTCTTTTTTTTGTTTTGACACTGAAAAGTGTCATCCTGGCTCCCACTGCATATTCATGCATATTTATATTTAGCTCGCGTGCTGCTCTGATACATTATTGTCAGCTAATTAGATGTAAGGCACGATGGGTACAGGGAGAAAATTCATTAAAAACCTGAAGTGGTAATGACCACGGCTGACAGAGGTGTCAGTGAAGCCTGGGCACACAGACAGGCCCAAGAGGGGGGGGTGTTAATGCAGTGCCTCCCTTCTCCTAATTAAACACCGTTTCACTGTTATTAACATCCTCTGCCCGGGCCTCGGTGCTGTCAGCTCTCTTTTCCTTTCCTCTTCTCTGCGCTGACCCACTCTTTCGTGTGCTTGACCTAAGTAATCAAAGCTGGACCGGAACGCACAGCTCACACATTCACCCCATGAACGAAGGTCACTGGGATTTGGTCGGCATCAGTGCTGTGCTGTCTGCTAAATGCCACTGGAGTTAGTACACACATTAAGTGGTTAAGGTCATTGGGCTGAAGAGCGAGATCTGATCTTCTAAAAGTTCATTTTCTCGTCACCAAGCGACCCAATGTGCTTTGATTTATATATATATATATATATATATATATATATATAATATTTAATATATTTTATGGGCTTTTAAACAGTCGTTTTTTTAATGATTTTTACATTATCTTGTGAAAGCTAATAACGCATTTGTTTGCACCCCATTTCGGATTTATTTACTAATAACATGGATGCTGGTGTAAAATGCCTCCAACTAGCAACCTGAAGATTCCCACTAAGGAACCCGAATGAACCAAAATGGATTTCTCCTCAGAAATGCTTTCTATAGAACCCCCTTAAGCATCAAGAACCATTAACTATCCAAATATCCCCTGAGGAGTCCCTATGCAGAGTGTGATTGTTTCCTGTATGATAATTTGTGCACAATTAAAGTGAGACTTTCCATTTTATGATCCCTTGGAGGCATGCATTTAACCTTAGTACTGACTGCAAGCTGTAATGCAGACTTCTGACTGTTTAGAAAAGCAGTGGCATCTTGGTGTTGCTGAGATGTAAACTCATGACCTTGTTATATCATTGATATAACAATATATGAGGTAAATTAAAGTGGCAAACTGGCCAGCAATCCACCAATCAGAATAGAGCATGTGCTGTTTTAAACTTGTTTTGATAGCTGCTTGGCTGTGGGGGGATTTAGGCATACATGACAAGGGAGGCATCTTTCTGGGGGGAAAATAAAATAGGCTAATACCTGTAGATCACTAAGGTTAAACTGTGTTGCCTGCTGCGTTTTTATGCATAAAGCAACAATATTTACAAGAGGCATAAAAAAGTATTTCAACTACATGTGTGTAAACCTGTTGTTCATGCTAAGGGAAATTAAATAGAACATCTGTACATGTATATAATCCTTTGTTTGCTCTCAGGATCTCGAGCTGCGTCAAAAACACTTTGGAAATGCATTGTCCAGGCTTTGAATCACGTGTATAATCAGTCCAATGGAAAGTACGGCGTCACCGACGGGGTGACGTCACGATCAGGAAACATAAAAGCACATGGATTGAAACCAGTGCTAGCTTCTGTTGTTTAGGAAGCACCCTGTGTGTGTTTGTCAAGTAAGGTAAGGGAAAGTGTTTTCTTTACAGGATGAAAGCAACCAAAAAGATGAAGGACTGCTTTTGTCCCTGCGTTCCTTATTGACCCCACTATAGCACAGGGGGATTCGCACAAGCTACAGTATGTGTCGCTTGTCTGGAAGCGGAGCATGGTAAGTCGGTTCTCAAGGGAGCCGACTGCACAGATTACACTTGCATGATGTTTGCTACTCCTCTCTGAGGAGTGTGCTCAAGCTCCACTTTAGCCAAGGCAAAGCAGCATTTTAAGACCTGGGTCTCACAAGTGGACCTCGCAGAGGGTTTGAAATCGGGCTCGTCCCTTTCGCCTCCCTCACCTTCCGGGTCCAGCACACGATTGCAAGGTTTAAAAGCACGCCTTTGGCGATTTCTTCCCTTTGCAAGGAGAGCTCTTAGCTCCACCTTTCTTTCTTTTCCTTCTGTAATCTTGCCTCCTGTACAAGCTGGCACATCAGATTCTCCTGTGGGTCCAAGGAAAACTGCTCCCCTTGAATGCAGCATATATTCCAGGCCACTTAAACGGAGTCCGCCTCCTTAAGGTAGCCCCGCGATGGCTAGACAGGCCTTGGTTTTACGGACCTGGTAGCCCTTCTCGAACACCCTCCCTAGGAGATTCCTCAGTCAGGGGGTACAATAATAAACCCTCGCCCAGAGCTGTGGAGGCTGTGGATGTGGCCCCTGAGGAGGTGCAGTTCCTAGCTGCTGGCCTCTTTATCAATGTAGTAGAGACCATTCTTCAATCCAGAGCTACCTTCACAAGGACGTTGTGTGCCTCGAGGTGACACCTGTCCACTGCATGGTGTGAACAACACCACATAGATCCGGTTAATTGCCCAGTAGGTTCAGTGCTGGAATTTTGCCAGCAAAGGGGTTGGCTCCTTCAACCCTAAAGGTTTACGTGTCCCGATTGTGGCCTGCCATGCACCCCTTTCAGGGCCGCCACTCGGTAGGAACGAATTTTCTATGCGTAGTCTCAGGTCTCAGGTGGTTTGCCATTGTCTTAGAGGCCCTGTCTGAGCCTCCCTCTGAGGTTCCTCACAGTTAAGACTGTGCTCCTCTTGGCCATCTTCTCTCTCAAGTAAGTAGGGGAATTTTAGGCCCTCTCTGTGACTCCTTCTTTACTGAAATTTACTTCGGGCTTGGTTATTACCTTCCACTACCCCAGATCAGGGTGTGTTTCTAAGGTATCCTTGGTCATCCCACAGCCTTTTATGCTAGTGAGCACTAGATATACACATCTACAGAATAGAACTGAGGAGGAAGTCGGTGCAGCTGTATGTCTGCTATGGCCCTCCAAGGAGAGGTTTCCCTGCGAATAAGCAGACACTCAGCAGATGGATTGTAGAAGCTATTTCTTCCTTTTATGAGTCCTTTGGTCTCCCCGCTCCTTTGCGGGTCAGAGCGCACTCCACTCAAAGTGTGGCTGCCTCTAAGGCCTTGTCCTCTGGAGTTTCCCTCCAGGACATTTGCAAAGCTGCAGGCTGGTCCACTCTGCTGACCTTTGTCAAGTTCTATTGCCTTGACCTCAGTGCCTCTCCTGGCTCCTCTGTCTTTTGCCCAAGCTGTGCCCATCCACACCAGGCAGGGATTGGTCAGTCTGGCTTAATTGGACTCTCGTTCCCGAAAGCATTTTTGATGCAGCTTGAGTTCCTGAAGGGGAACATCTCCAGGTTACGTATGTAACCATGGTCCCTTAAGGGAACAAGATGCTGCGCCTCTATTCATGCAGCTCTTCCTTTCCTTTTCAGAAGCTAGCGCTGTTTTTACTTCATGTGCTTTTATGCTTCTTAAATCGTGATGCTTTCCATTTGACTATTTAGACACATGATTTAGAGCGTGGACAATGCAGAAGCGTTCCTAAAATGTTTTTGATGCAGCAACTCGTTTCCTCGGGGAACCATGGTTACATACGTAACCTGGAGACGTTCAAAGTCAATGTTCATATTGTTTAATGGCCCAGTTGGTTCTGTAGAAAAAAAGGGTACGTCCAGGTGTCTCTCAAAAACCATAACAAATAAAAAGAAGTGTATCCACACTGTTGTTAATCACTGTCTGAAGGTTAGTTTTTAAGGCTTGGTGAGTTTGTGCATTTTCATTTGCATTTCTGTTTCTACAAAACAAATTATTTTTCACTTAGTTTTATCGAATATTCATCCTGAAATCAAGGTGCATTAATAGCTCAGGATTACTGTATAGAAAAGACATAAGGTACAAAGTACATACTCTTCCAACAACAGTAAACACTGCTGCATATAACAAAAAGGGGTTAACTACAGACCACAATAGTAACTTCATAATTGCCCGTATCTATTCTATGCTTGTGATATGCCAAACATGGGATGCATACCTTCTAATTAAGAGCATAATAAATGGGAATCAATAGGGTCGGATTTGGTAATGAGGCTGGATGCTGTCCTCCTGTTTTGCAAATCTGCATGCATTATAGCAAGAACGGGCAAAATGACGCCTGCGCACAATATCAGACTAATGCTGCTTTCCCATGTCGTGTGATGACTCCGGCTGTGTGTTAAAGATTGTGTGGAGCAGAATCAGGCGGGTGTCAGATGATTTCGTCAAATGTTCATGCCTAAATCCTGTCCAAAAAAACGCATTCAGGCATCTGAGTCAGTTACTCAGAATCACCCTATTTATACAATTACAAAAATATCTTCATGTTTAAATGTCTGTGTTTATATATGTTTAAAACTCTTCTAAAAAATCTGCTGAAATCTTACTGTCAAGGTATCAAATAAAAGAGATATATTAAAATGCAAAAATATATTAAAAAGAAAAAAAAAAAAAAAAAAAAAAAAAAGATTTTTTTAGTTATGTACAATTGTGAAAGATCTTTTGTGAGACTATATATACATATATATATATATATATACACATACACTATGGTGACAAAACTATTGGTGCATCTGCCTTTTCCAGCCGTATTCCAGACATCCAAACAATTGTGAAGGATGTCTTAGGATGTGGTACAATTAAATATTTTACTTGACTTGAACAAAGAGATCCAAACCTGTTCTGGCATGACAGTGTTTCCGTGAACAAAGCCAGATCCATTAACATATAGTTTCTATGGGTTGGAGTAGAAGATCTCTAATGGCCTGCTACAGAGCTCTATACAAACGAATGAACACCATTGGGATAAATTGAAATGCTGACAACTGCACCCCATGCCTCCTCACCTCACCTCACCTCACCTCACCTCACCTCACCTACATAAGTACCAGACTTTACTACCACTCTTGTGGGTGAATGAGCACAAATCTCCACAAGCACCCTCCAAAATATGGTTGAACATCTTTCAAGATGAGGGGAGGATATTATACGAGCAAACAGGGACTATATGTGGAATAGGATGTTCAAAAATCATATACAAATCATATGTTCATTATATATATATATATATATATTTTTTCTCTAATTATACACAAGTTTTACCTCATTTCACTCTTTTTAAAAGCTAAACTTCTGGACTGAAGTGT
>MU551576.1:1322857-1338743 GCA_024362625.1 Silurus asotus | reverse complement strand
TATATATATATATATATATATATATATATATATATATACACACATAAGAGCTTACTGGGCATTACCCAGCGGTTAATAGTGATAAATCTGGTGATTCCCAAAGTGCTATAAAAAGTATTAAGCTCTAGTGGTGGCCAAATGAACAAAACTGACTCTTTAAAATATCTAAACTAGTAAACATTTTGTTGCAGTAAGTTTGACAAAGGTGGTGGATAAAATATCATTCACACCTGTTTTGTGTATTCTCCTCTGACTGTGGGTTTCTTCCATGTTCTCCGATTTCCTCCCACTTCCTAAAACCCTCTTCTGAATTTGTTTTAGACCTTTACAAGTGTGTGAATGTGTGCTTATGGTGGACTGGCATCAGATTGGGTGTATATTCCAACCCCAGGCCCAGTGTGACAAGTGGTGAAATTGGAAATGGAAAATAAAATAGACTTTTAGTCTCTCAAAGGCAGTAAAAAAAAAAACATCATGAGAAAAAAATGTTAATTCAAACATAAAATTAGGTGCAATTAGAATTTCTTGCTGTAGCTGTTAATAGAATTTCATTAATTAGGGTAAATCTTAAGAAAATTATTTCAGAAATGAATACTCTAAATACTCTAATACTCCATGCTTAATTTAAAATAATATAAAGAAGTTTTTGATATTTAGGTTTCTATAATTGTATTATTGCTATTCATTAGATTTTTTTTTTAAATAAAAGCCTCAGAACTAAGAAAATAATAAATTATTAATAAATCTCTCTCATTTTTATTTCTGAAAGTTTTAGTGTCAATATTTCTTCCCTTTTTCTGAATAATAGCGTTCACTGTTAGCGCTGTTGACTTATTAAACACTTACTGTATTTATCCTCTTCTGCAGTTTAGTGAAAGGTCATCATTTTCATGTCCTGTGAGAGTCCTTTCCCCGATTTCCTCTATGTTAAATCTTAACTCAACAGCAAACGACTTGACAGACTGAGTTTTGGACAGGGACACAACATTGTTTAAAGACTTTCTAATTAACATAACTACGGTGATACATCATATAGAGTCATATTTTTTCTTCCAAAAATGTAGTTTCTTGTCATTGTTTTTTCTTGTCTGGGGTCCTGCAAATTCCCACCCGTTCCCCTAACACACTGCCGGCTGAAGAGGGTGACGGCTGACATGCTTTCTCTGAGACAACTTATTTATCTATTTATTTTACATGAATTTTGTGTACCATAGAGGAGCATACCACACTCGGAGGAAAGGACTGTTTGCCCTCTATTGCATACATGATTTCACAGATGTCTCTGATTGGCTGGAATCATTTCTTCCACTCGAAAAATACAACTCTTTGATTGTTTCTTATTTTGGACTTTTAGCTATGAATGTTTAGAATTACAACTCAAAATCTCCACATGTAAATTGCGCAATGTTGTTTTCTGCTTCACCATTCGAAAGCTTTAAACGAAGCTTAATTAGAATTCTGTTGAATAGCTAGACAAAGAAAGTTGTGATACCAACCAATGGGGGAGGTTGTAAAATCATTTACAGTATTAAATGACCACTAAACCCCCCCTTTTTTGCCTTTTTTGTTACTAGGGCGGACGTATAATGACCTGAATCAATATCCCGTGTTCCCCTGGGTTCTCACCAACTACGAGTCGGAGGAGCTGGACCTCACGCTGCCTGGCAACTTTCGAGATCTGTCTAAGGTACGAATTAAATAAACACTGCTGTACAAGTATCTAATAGATCATCGCCTTCCGTTCCTCATCGCTTAGAGCTGGAGGATCCTTTTTTTCTCCCATTGGATGTGATTAATGGTTTAAAACCTGCATAAATTTTAAGCGAAATGGTAGATTTACAGCATTTTCTGGAATGTCTATGGCCTCTCTATGGAGCCGAACACGATTTTTCTTTCTTATTTACCTGACATTAACTTCGCTATCAAGTGTGCATGTCGCGTTCTTTTTTGGCAAGACGCTATCGACTTTCCATGCAGTGCATCGTAAAAACGACCTGCGTACCAAAGCACACATTATGCAATTTTAAATCATAACCTAAGTGGCCCTTCAAACAAAGGCAGGCTTGTTGAATTCCAACTCAAACCGCCGTCTATCTTTTTGATGACCTCTGCACACACGCTCGGATCGGCCCATATTTCCACTTCTTCCCTGCGTGAGTGTGGCTGGAGTCGGAATTTTCCCTCCATTAAACTAATCGCTTAAATCGGCGAGATGGACCCGAGGCAGGTCATATCCGAAAAAAAAGCAAACCGACCCATATGGAAATAAAATGTCTAAACGGAGCTGCGCTGTAGGGTTAACGAGCTTTGAGGAAAACGAGGCCATTTGTTTGGAGGAAACTAAAAATAAGAGGCGAGCAAATATTTCCTAATGTTTTTGTTTCCTAATGTATTTCTTTAAAGGATGCTCGTATATCTTAATGAAACTCCACCAAGTCAAACAAAATATGTTGTAATAAAAACTGAAAGATTAAAACAATTATTACATGTTTTTACAAATATATTATCAGAATTTGGTTACAGTATATTCATTGTATAAATTGGCTAAGAATAAATAATATTTTTCATAAAAACAAAAAAAGTTTAAACTTGTTTAATGTTTATAGGTTACTCTAGATTTATTGGCATCCATGGCATTAAATTAACAAAATATTTTAAACGTCTATTTAAATAGTAGAATAAATAACTTTCTTATGTTGAAATTAAATGTAAATTATATATATATATATATATATTTTTTAAACTATATAGAAATACATTTGAGGTACGTTTAAAAATTAAGATATCTTTGGAAATAAATGTTAGTGTTATTACATTTATTAATAAAAAGACTGTTCTGTCTTTCTTCAGTAATTTCTTAAAAAAATATATATATATTTAATAAAATATATATTTGTGCTGTCAATAGATTCAAATATTTAATCATGATTAATCAAAAAATTGTCAAAACTCGTACATTTTTAAACAACTTAAACTTAAATTGATACTTTTCATGTTTTTAATAATCTAATCAACATGGGCATAGATAAATATGAATGCTTTATGCAACTGTATTTAATGTGTGAAACCAGACTCGACATAGTGCATGAGGAGAAAATATTCTTGTAATTGTTTTAATTATGGTGATTTAAATAACGTAAATCATCAGGACATTAAATGGAACTTTTAAAGTTTCCACACGGACGGTTTTATTTGCCGTATGTGTGCATCATGGCGAATTTTGGTGATTGATTTGAGACTTAAAAAATGTTATGTGATTACAAATAATTTTCTGGTGGAGTCTTTTTTTTATTTTTATATGTGAGTAAAGAAGGACCTCGTTAATAAATGTGTGTTGCGTTGCAGTTTTTAATCTCGCCTCTTTTATTTTTATTTACATTTACAGTAAATGTATATAAAAAATCTTTAATATTATATCTCTTCTGCTTTTTCTGTTATTCTGTCATTCTGTCATTCAGTCTCTCTCTCCCTCTCTCTCTATCTCTCTCCCTTTCTCTCTCCCACACACACACACACACACACACACACACACACACACACACACACACAAACCTTTTCTCTCGATCTTCATCTGCTTTTGCTGTATTCTTCCATTTTTGTGCCTTTGTATTAGTTGCCCCTCTCTCTCTCTCTCTCTCTCTCTCTCTCTCTCTCTCTCTCTCTCTTTCTCTCTCTTTCTCTCTCTCTCTCTCTCTCTCACAAACACACACTGAGTTTGTCTTCTGCTCTTTAACTATTTCTGTTTCTTTTTTTTATTACCCATCCATCTCTTTTTCTCATTCTTTGTCTCATTTATTCTTTATTTTCTGCTTTCTCTTTGTTTCTCTCTGTGACTGTATCTCCCACCCACTCTACCTCTGTCTGTCTGTCTGTCTGTCTGTCTGTCTGTCTGTCTGTCTGTCTGTCTGTCTGTCTGTCTGTCTGTCTGTCTGTCGGTCTGTCTCCATTTTCACCTGATTTCTTCACAGCTCCATTTCAGCATTATTGTTACTAAATTATGTTGCATATTCGTTCTAGTACAACATTATACTTCATACACTGCTACACACAAATCTTCCCGACTATAGAAATGCAAAAGTTTGCATCGTCTGTGTTTTTTATAATAAGAAAACAAGCAAGTAAGGCTGAGAAAAACTGAGGGGATGTAGTAAAAGCTTTGAGGATAGAAGACATGTTGAAGTCAAAGCAAAAGAGTGGGCAAATATTTATTCAGTAAAGGAAACTCTAACACTGATATCATGTCAGGAACTAACAATAGTGTAATGCAAAACAATAGGACTTGACAAGAGTTCTTTTGATGGTTAAAGTATTGTAAGTGGGGGAGGGTTCCATGGTGTAAACACACACACACACACACACACACACACACACATGCCCTATATTATAGATCTACCCTCGAATCTTCTATAGAAACGTAGAGGAGAGGTGAGGGAAGCAGGTTGTTGGACGAGGACACTGATGCATCATAATGTGACACCCTCATGGTGCTCTTTAGCAGCATGAGCTGCCTTCATTAGTAGGACTTGAACAGAGCTGCAGGCCTCCTGATGCTTGTCCTTGACTAGCTAAAGCGTCAGACCTCCAAAAGTTCACCGCTAGAGGAGCAAACTCACTTTCTGCTCTTTTCTATGCTGCACACACCCTTGTGTGGTGTTGAGTAGTATACATGCAGCAGTCAGACCCCTGAATGAAAAACGTCACCGGTAGTTTAAAGTAAATCGTTGACAGTTCATTCTTTTAAAAGGCTTTGCAACTTTGCTATAATAGTATTTCACAGTTAAAATTATACCTAAAGGGTAAAAATGGACAAATAAAATAATATAGAATCCAAACATGAGTCACATGATGTGTTTTTGAAGCCACCATTTGGTCATTCGCAAATGACGTTTGCACAGATCTTAGGCAGTAATTTAACCCAAACCATCAATACTTACTTATTAACAACAACAAACCTTTAATGCATATGTTGTATTTGTAGTATAGAAAATTTCATTGTGTCTTACAAGTTTTTACTCGAACAAATTAAAAGCCCTGCCTGATCTTTATCTTCAAATATTTTATCAGGTCAGGCTGCTGCTTGTGTTCGAATGAAAATCTGCTTCAGATTTTGTGAAAAAAAAAATAAAGAAACTCCTCAATCTCAGCTACAGTAAACTGTATGGACAAAAGTTTGTTGAAAGTCAAACCATTTAATTCACAGCCACTTCTTGTTTTGAGATGATGGTTGAGATGTGATTAAAATCCCTATTTCAATTCATGCTATAAAGAATCTTGCTGTTTTTATTTATTTATTTCCAAATAAACCTGGGGCCATTTTTACCCAGATAGAACACAATAAAGAGGTTACATACATATAAAATCTCTCCATCACCAATTAAAGTGAATCCATTGACATGTGATGTAAATGGATACAAATTTTATTAAATAGCATCAGGGCCAGTTCTAGACATTTGGAGGCCCTAGGTGAAAATTTTATTTTGGAGACGCCCAGCTTTCTTACTTCCACATTCCAGAATTAATAAAAAGCACTTGACACAAATATATAATCTCTACCCATTTTATTCATACAAGTCTTCCTATCAATACTGTTATACATTTACTTAAATATGCATATTAATTAAACTTATACTAACATCAACACTAAAAAAAAGAAAAATAAATGATCTGGATCGGCTCTTGTTTTACTTCTTTTTCTTCTAGCCCTTTTTTTTATCTTGTCCATGGCCACTTGTTTAAAACATCATTAGTCATGTCATTAGCTAGGCTACACAGTCAAATATTAATCAGTTTTGTTAATGTTTTTTGTATTACTTATAAATGCTAACTGTAGTTTGTTTAAGATTTTGATTGTCTCATAAATTACTGTAAAATGTCAATTTTCTAGCTGGATATGGACATGATTTCCCCCTCCTACTAAAGCAATGTAGACTATAGATATAGTTATGTAGATCATATTATGTATTGCATATTAATTCCCTAAATCTGCTCCATATAACCACATAAACAGTGGATGTAAAAGAGACAAATTATTAAGCAGAAACAATAGTTAACTTCAGTTGTATTTGTATGCTTAGATTGTTTTATTCTGTAAAAACAACAAGACAATTTATTGAAAACTAAAAAGAGTTAAGTATGAATTAGGCTATTATGATCATGTAAACATCGCTGGAATTTATTAGCTTTACAGACAGTTCAGGTTGTTTTTATTCAAAAATAAACAATGCTCTAGCCTACAGGTAGCTGCGATCGCTGTTTCTATTTACAAATTCGTACTTTTCTATAGTGTTCGTAAAGTCGGCGCGTCGCTCCTGCTGTATTAAACTCGAAATAAACGTCATACATGACAGCTCACATAGCTGCATCACGAGCTGCGCTTTCTTTGCGTGCCTTCGGTTTCTTGCTTCGCGACCTCCAAGGGATGCATTCGTTTTGGCCCCATCAGGTCAGAATGCAGAAAAGTTGGATTTTGTTCAACTTTTCCTGCATTTAGAGGTTGAAGAACCATATTTAAATGGTGATATTAACTGGTTCCACTTCAGGTAAGAGCCCTGTCTTATGCAGCTGTCTTGATTGGTGAACTAGTGAATTGGTTTGTTACAGTTACAGGGGCCTCATCGAAGCCTGAGGCCCTAAGCAATTACTGCTCTACCTATAGCTAACTCCAGCCCTGAATAGAGTTAAATACAAACCTGGACTACAATTAATATAAAAATGAGTAACAGTAAAAGTGTAGAGGACACACGAGCAGGATAAAATAAAGTATAGTTTTAAGGGTGCCATTAGTTCTGGAACTGAGTGTAGATTCAATTGATCACTTGATACAATATAAATAATCAATTTAATGCATTTGTAAGACACATTTATTGCCTTTTCCCCATTGCTTTCTTACTGATTCTAGGCGTTGCGTGTATTGTGGGCAGGATAGTAACACGTGCTGATAATACGTTATGCAAATTCTTTACCTTGGGACTGCAAGCTCACCCCAAACCTCCATCTTTCAAAAAAGCTTCACATGCTGTTCTCCCAGGACTGCCATGCCAAGCGGCTCGGTGTGAGCCTCCATAACTCGCCCAGCAGGAAACAGCTGCCAGTCACGGAGCTAAGAATGTCCCTGAGGGGCTACATGACGAGCAGCTTCGTGCCACTGAACAGTCCTGCCAATGAAGCGTACATTAATTCTCCTCCTACCACACCCAAAACATACACACCCACACACCGTAGCATCCTGTTCAAGAGAGTTTCTCAGAACCCAAGTCCGGTTGTTTCTGTGCTCCGGGCGAAGGCATTGCTCATTTCTGCGTGACAGCAGTGTTCTGGTGTGAGAAGACAGATTTATTGGAATGTAATGATTATTTCCTTTTTGACAGACAGGGAGCTGATGGAAAAGAGAAAAACACCCAGCTTGCAGCTGTTAATTAGCGCATGCTAATGTTCGCCAATCAGACGCTCGCGTTCCAGTGCCACCTTTCCGGCACGTGTTATTCGACTTCTTTTGTGCGGCTTTGACAGAAAATTCGAATTAGACGACTTGTCTCTGTTTGAACTTTTCAAGAAGGCGTGAAGAGGAAAGTGAAGGAGAGACAGCGGACATAACTATCTTAGGTGTATAAGTCTGCTAGCAAGAAATTTTCATTGATAAAGGTGCATTTGATTGGAAACCTAATGCAACAAAATTCTGACTTTTTACACCACACTGTGTCAAACGTTTTCTCAGACCTTCCCGTTTGCTTTACTTTTCATCCTAGCAATCAACAAAGAGTTCACTATTTTAATTTTTGTGCCTATTTTAATGTGTTTTATTCTTTCTTTATGCAATTTGACAGTCACACATCATATATTAGCCATTTCTATTCATTCACTAAATAAAAAAAACCTTGTATGTTGTCCTTAACTTGAGCACCAGAGACTCCTTCCCAAAAAATGAAGAATACATACTAAAAAAAACTTAAACAAAAGACCTATACGACTTATTTAATATTGACTAGCTTTAATGCATTAATATGAACCCATTGGTGGGCAATTCATTTCACACCAGCGCCTTCAGTGGTGTCCTACCTGACTCAATCTTCCTTTTAATACCTTTATTATGACACCAAAACGGTGTCTATGTTTAACCAATTTAAAAACAAAATAACAAATCCGAAAACGTATTAGCACATCAGAAAACAAAATAACAAATCCAAAAACAAATGAACATATCAGAAAAGAAATTTAACACATCAGAAAACTGAATAACAAATCAGAAAACACATTAACAGATCCGAAAACAACAACAATTCAGACAAACTAGAAAAAAAGTAATTATAGTTTAAATATAGTTTATAAATGAATAGTTAGCACTAATTGGACAAGACGCCTGTCATTCAAGATACACAGTAAGCGGGAGGAGAAAGTTAAATCCAGTGAGCGTGAAGTATCTTATTCTCAAACTATTCCAGTTTGTCTGAATTGTCATTGAATTTTCTGATTTGTTGATTTGTTTCCTGATTTGTCAATTTTTATTTATTATTATACAGAAATGTGAGTTGTAATCTGAGTAGTTTAAAAGCAACAGCTTTAAGCAACAGGGATTTGAAGCAATAGGATGCCTGAGGTGTTCAGAGTTCGGCGGTTCCTTGCGGTGTACAGCAGTTATCTTTTGACTCCGGGAACATGTGATGGCTAAAATCTGATTGGATAGAAATTCAAAACCAGTGTTGTGCTAGTTACAAAAAAAATAGTAACCAGTTACAGTTACTCGTTACTTCATTCAAAAAGCAACTTAGTTACTTTGTTGATTATTTTCACCAAAAAGTAATGTGTTACTGTTAAAAGTAACTTTTTAGTTACTATTTTAAAGAACCTTCTTTAATGTTCCCATTAATGCCCTTTTATGTGTTATGGTTTACAAACACAAAACTGACGTAAACACAGAGTAATTTTTAAACACTATTTTATTTAAGTCAGAGCAGCACAAACTGAATATATCACAAGGATTTCTAAAAAAAAACAAAAAAAAACAAGCTGAATAATATATTCACAATCAAAACTAAAGTGCCTTCTGCTGTTGTGTTGAGCTCTTAAACATGTTCCTTTCACATCTGAAGTATGAAAACTATCAACAATGTAGAACAGAACACAGGGTTAGCTTCTAGCTTCTAGCTTCTCAGGCATGGAGTTTCTGAAGGAGCTTCGACAGATTGGAGTTGCTGTTTATCGCAGTAGATACGAGCTTCAAACCAGAAAGACACAGCTTACATTTGCCTTAACAGTTTTTGTCTTTATACTTAACTAAAGTGAAATAATGAGCATATTTCCACTTTGAGAAACTCGTCTTGCTCTCGCCTCGACTCGCCATTACTGCCGCACAGACCTGAATAAACGGAGACACGCCCACAGTGCGTCTTCTTCGTGTTTACGAGGGTAATCCACCAATCCTACAATGCGTCTTCTTCCTGTTTACAGTGGTTCATCTACCAATCCTACAATGTGTCGCTGCTGTAAGGAGGTTAGGGATAGGGTTAGGGTTAGGTCTACATTTCAGCGAAATTAATTAATTCAAAACAGTAACGGGTAACGCACCATACGGTAACGGTAACGAAGTTACTTTATTTTTAAAAGTAACGCGTTACAGTATTAGTTACTGTACAAAGTAACTAGTAACGCAAAGTATCCAGTTCAGGAGAAACGCTAAAAAATAAAGAAAATAGACTATTGAGAATAATGTAATACATATTTATGTATAAGAAAGTGTTCCTGAAACACTTAAATTAGCACTTTCCAAGTTTGCTCTGTAGAATTCACAAGTTATATTTATATTAAGTTTGTAATTTGGTGTAAATGTATGTGCATGTAAATGTAAATGTATATATAAAAATAATAAATGTAAGTCAGTGATTCTGATTGAGTTTAGGCCAGCAGAGAAGGCCTTGCTGGCACTAATGGCTTGCCACCGTATGACTCTCTGACTTACGTACACTACACTAATGTCAGAGCTGCAGTTTATGGACATAATTCAGCACCTTCTGACCGATCAAAAATAAGAATATCTGCAGTGGAATTAACTGCGGGAGATTTTTCTTCCCTGACCACCTAGGGTGAATATTCAGCTAGCATAAACACACACACATACACAAACCCATACTGCTCTTTTGCTGCATCTGATGTTTTAGAGAAGCATCTGCTTTGTTTTTGGCTTGCAAGATCTTGATTAGATCAGACTGTAGCTGTACATTGCTCTGGCTGACTGACGAGGCCAGAGAAAACAAGCGCTGCTTCCTCTGACAGACGCTGCCATTGCGCTGAGCCCTAATGTAATTTCCTCTGAAATATGAAATGCTGCCTGCTCGTCTCCAGGGAAAAGGCAGAGCACATATCTACGGCTAAATGCACTCTTCTTGCGCTCTAATCTCCAAACCGCTCGGCTTAAATCTGGGGGCTCAGCAGCGGATGCTGATTGGGTTTGAAGATAGCAGTCGGTTTTTACAGTAATGAGGTACACGAGGTACATGATTAGTCACAACGTAAGGGAGTTTAGCCTGATTTTTGCTGAGTGGTGTCTCAGTGCATTTCATTAGCTGCCTGATACTTGATGTATCGTGAGTCTATGAGGGGCGAGTTTGTTAAAATAGGAGCCTAGCTAATAAGTCTAGCCTAGCACAATGGGGTTTCCAGGAAATGTGTGCAATTCTCACGGCTTTCCTTTATGTTGTGTAAACTTTCCAACGGCTGCTAAAATCACTCGGCACTATTCTTCAATCTGAATTTCATTTACTCAGCACAAAATCACTACCAGCCCAAAGAATTCTCTGAAGTATTTTTGTTCAATATAAGTAAGTTCAAAAGACAATGGTTTTAAAACAAAGCAAATAAAATAATAAAAAATTAGTATTGCAAATCAACAAGTTCCTCGGGGGCATGATAATTAAAAAAAAAATAAATAAACCTGTAAACAATTGTTAAGTTTAACCTTGAATTTTTGTTTGTTTCATTTTATCTATGAATATTCTATGGACAAAATTTTTGGACGCCAGACAATAAGATTTTTATCTTCTTTTTTGAACATTGCATTCTACATTTAATTTAAATTTAACTAACTATTAGGTATATTGCACTTTTAACAATGGGCATTGCCTCAAAGCAGCTTTACACTGATAATCCGTAATAAAATTCGTCTCCATTAGCTGTTATGATATCTCCACTCTTCTGGGAATTAGTTCCTCTAGATCTTTGTGGAGATTTTTGTGAGATTCATTTAGCCACAAGGGTGTTAGTAAAATCAGCTACTGATGTAGGTGTGGTAAGGAGGCCTGGAGTGCAGACAACATTCCCATTCAACCCAAAGGTGTTTAATATAATAATATGACTCTGGTCACTCTAGTCTCCTTTTGCATAAATTTACTCACATTCATGGATATCATTTTTTAACTACAGTATTTTCTAATACAATAATCAACACATAAATACGCATTTGTTAGAGTGTTAATGCGCACATTCCCATAATGTTATATGAATGGATACCCTGCTTTTGTTCTCGTTTTCCTGGGAATGTGTATTAATCTTATCCATTTAAAGTACTGACAATTCTGACTGTCAGGATAAGTACACGTAATACTTAACCAGTATACACATAATTATTTAGTAATCCATTGCCACATCGCGGTTCAGCTTTCGTGGTCTCACTGTAACGCAGGTTTTTACATGGAACAAATTTTGCTTTGTGGATTTTTTGCTTTATCGGGGGTTTTGCGGTATATAGGTAGTATTGTTAAGAGTGGAAAAAAAAGCTGTAATGCTCTTCCTGGGTATGCAGTACACTCATTTCTTTGTCATCACCTTGACAATCATTAGTACTGCACACTTAATCTATCATCATCTTCATTATTTAAGTTCTATCTTCACTGGTGAGTACCTATATAGAATTTTTTTTTTTATGTTAAAATTACGAAGGTTTTAAAATATTAAAAGTGTTCAAGAGCAGAGGAAAGTTTTATAAGAGTGTCAGGGCAATTTATAAAGCTGTAAGATATTTTAGGTTGCTACTTCGTGGATTTTTTACCTATCGTGGGGGACCTTGGGGGGTATTGGTGTCTGGAACATAACCCCTGCAATAGGCAAGGGGGTTAACATAGTGCTGAATTCCCAAAGTACAATTTCTAAATTATGAAAATATGTCCACATTACCACAATACGTGAATTGCATATTTGTATACATTTTTTTTAAATTTACAATTACATTTAATTTCAATTTTATTTCACATAAATCAGTTTACAATGATTGGTTACTAAAAATTTACTTGTATGGACACACAATACAAACAGGATAAACCCTACCTAAAACGCTAGCTTGGTTTTAAAAGCACAACATATAATAATGATCAGATTAGCTAGTATGTCAACAAGCTAGTGGCTAGTTCTTTGTTGATCTAGCTTGATTACTCGGCTATGAACATTGCCAAAATCAGGACAACTTCCTTTGACAGTCTTTTCTCATATTTCTCTTTAATGTGAAAGTCACGTAGTGTGTCAAATAGATGCTTTGTTTATAAATCACACTACGACTGAAAAGATATTTTACTAAAAAACTGTTTGACCCGGGCTTGTTATTTCAAGGGGGGTCTCCGTTTCCCAGAGAGAAAAAAATCCTGATGTATCGTTAACATCTCAATAAAATTTGTGAGCTGGGATTTTTATTTATGTAAAAGATTTTATGAGACATCAGGTCAAGCACTTTTTTCCCCAAGATGGAGAATTTGAGGGATTAAGAAACACTCAGACATTCTTTACGAGCCTTTAAATCTTAAAGCCGCAGCATTGCAAATGGATTTTTAATTGTCTGATAATGAGCTAATCGAGATTTTATGATTACATTGTGGCTAATGTATCGTTAGTATTCGAATAGGTTTGGCCTAATGAGGTCAGCAGGGACGAGAGACAAATTATAATAGGTTTGTTACTAAACAGCTTGAATATGAAGAGATTAAGTACAGCTCTGTTTCCTCCTGATGTTTAATAAAGAACGTCTTTCAATGCTCTTAAGCTTTTTTTTAGGCAGAGTTGCGGTTGTTTGAAGAAAAGCTACAAGGTTAAAATTAGTAAATAATAAAGGCTGCTGTAATATGTAAATGAGGCCAAACTAACTTGCATAACTCATGTCATTTATTCAGCCTTTCATTAATTAAAATGTAGATTGTACCATAATTTCAGTTTAGCATCAAAATAAATGTATAACTTAAATCTTTGTTTTTGCAGTCAAAATACTGTAACAAATATGTATAGTAAATACAGTGCATTAACTACTATTGTACCACACAGTGCTGTAAAAACAAAGAGTTTTCTTTATTTTCATGGCTATGAAAATTGTAGATTCATACTGAAGGCATCAAAACTATGAATTAACATGAATTAAATATGGAATTATCTATGGAATTATATACATAAAAAAAGTGTGAAACAACTGAAAAATGTCATATTGTAGGTTCTTCAAAGTAGCCACCTTTTGCTTTGATTACTGCTTTGCACACTCTTGGCATTCTCTTGATGAGCTTCAAGAGGTAGTCACCTGAAATGGTCTTCCAACAGTCTTAAAGAAGTTCCCCGAGAGATGCTTGGCACTTGTTGGCCCTTTTGCCTTCACTCTGCGGTCCAGCTCACCCCTAAACCATCTCGATTGGGTTCAGGTCCGGTGACTGTGGAGGCCAGGTCATCTGGTGCAGCACCCCATCACTCTCCTTCTTGGTCAAATAGCCCTTGATGCCTTCAGTGTGAATCTACAATTTTCATAGTCATGAAAATAAAGAAAACTCTTTAAATGAGAAGGTGTGTCTAAACTTTTGGTCTGTACTGTATATATATAATTCTTTCCTGAACTGTTACCACAAAATTGGAGGCACACAATTGTATCAGATGCCTTTGTGTATGGTAGCATATCTTTCACTTGAACTAGGAGACCCAAACTGGTTCTGAACTGGATGTAGCACCATGATAGTATGGTTTACCCAATACCTTTGTGACCTTTGGGATGAATGTGAACCCTGACTGC
The DNA here is from genome assembly GCA_024362625.1 of Silurus asotus. Lineage (NCBI taxonomy): Eukaryota > Metazoa > Chordata > Actinopteri > Siluriformes > Siluridae > Silurus > Silurus asotus. The sequence goes on along the minus strand of MU551576.1, from coordinate 1,324,723 downwards.
ACCTCAGGCCTCCTCAACTTACCTACATCAGTACCTGACTTTACTTAACAACCATGTGGTTGAAAGAATCTCACACAATTCTCCACAAGCACACTCCACAAATCTAGTGGAACATCTTTCCAGAAGAGAAGAGGCAATTCTAATGGCAAATGTGGACTAAATGTGTAATGGGTTGTTCAAATAGCGCATACGAATCTTATGGTCAGGTGTCCACAAACTTTTTTCTGTATAGTGTATTTGCGGTAATAAAAGCAACCTATACTAATTAGCACATCTACAGAAGCCCTAAGGAATAGCCGTTTTCCTTTCTTGTTTTTACATCTTAATTTTCTTTGAGAATTTGACCTAACAGCATTTTGTCCTTGCTTTTTTTTATTGCACTTGACATGTGTTGATTTTTATGGTTCTGAAGACAGAAAACGCTTCACCCAATCCCATAGAATCATGAATGAACAACCGTGATGTTACTTCACTCAGGGACTTATGCGTCCTCTACATTATTGTGTAACAAACCAACAGAATCAAATTGATACTACACATATAACTACTGAATTTAATGAGATTTTAATGTACAATTATAAGTAAAATAATTTTACACAATTAAAATCATGCACCAAATATGCTTGTACTGTGAATCTGTCGATTAGGTTTGTGATTTATTGATTATTATTATTAAAAAGGTCCTTGACTCAAGGAGATTTGTGAATCCCTGCTGTATAAGTACAGTGCTGTATGAATACATATTCAATTTAGTGATAAACTCCATCTTCAGAATGTTCAAGCAGCACCAGCATCTTTCACAAGGCACAAGATTTTCTCATGATCTAACTGCATAGTTATGTTGCCATCACAAGAAAACAAAAGAATCATTTTGGAGAAAAAAAAAAATGTAATATCATAATGCATGACTTATTAGGACTTCTGTACACACATAAGAGACAAAAACATCTGTATCCATTTGGTTTCCAAGCTGCGTTTTAATATTTTGCAATTGCACGCAATGTCGAACAGACCGATTAGCCCTGTTTCTTTTTAACATTAGCGCTGTCGTGACCGTCATCATGATTCATGTCTCGTATCAAAAACCCATTACCTTTCATTTCAAAATATTTAGTAATATAGAAAATTCAGAAGATTGGCCCTAAAATTAACATTTTGTACATAAAATTCAAACACCACCTGTATCGCCACAGCGGATCATCCGTCTCCATACCCCCCCTGTCCTCTACATCTGCCTCTTTTACACCAACTACCTGCATGTCTTCCCTCACCACATCCATAAACTTCCTCCATGGTCTTCCTCTTTTTCTCCTTCCTGGTGGCTCCATCTTCAGCATTCTCCTACCGATATACCCCATGTCACTCCTCTGCACATGTCCAAACCATCTAAATCCCGCCTCCCTCACCTTGTCTCCGAAATGTCTTACATGGGACGTCCCTCTAATAAACTCATTGCTAATCCTGTCCATCGTCGTCACTCCCAACGAAAATCTCAAAATCTTCAGCTCTGCTACCTCCAGGTCCACCTCCTGTCTTTTACTCAATGCCACTGTCTCTAACCCATACAACATCTCAGGTCTCACCACAGTCCCATAAACTTTCCCTTTCACTCTCACAGATACTCTTCTATCACAAATCACTCCTGCTATCACTTTTCTCCACCCACTCCACCCTGCCTGCACTCTTTTCTTCACTTCTCTAACACACTCTCCAATACTTTACACTGTTGTCCCCAGGTATCTGAACTCCTCCACCAGCACTACTCCACTGTCCTCCCTCTCATTTACACACATGTACTCTGTTTTACTCCTACTGACAATATTGAGACTATAAATATATAAATGAAATATAATAAAAAAATAAATA
>MU551576.1:1300357-1317857 GCA_024362625.1 Silurus asotus | reverse complement strand
TCAGCTGGTTCAAATATTCAAGTATTTTGCTGCAAATGTTTCCGAATTGCAGCAATGATCCAAATAGCAGCGAATAAAGCATAACCTGGCTGTTTCGAATGTGATAAATATTGGAGTAGCGTTTAATTGGGCTTGTCTGCCAAACCAAAATCAGGTCAAATTAAGCAAAGCGATGTCCGAATTGTGGGAGCTGTATGAAGGAGAGAAACCTCGTGACATTTAAAGCTATCGGCTTTCCCTGCTTGGCTGCCAATTGAGTGAATATCAGACTGAAGGTTAAGAGAGCGCATTTTTTATGCTGAAATACAGAGAGGGATTATATTCAATGGTTGCATTAGTCGCTGTTTTTTTCCTCGATGCAAAATGTTTAGGTTTTGCACAGACAGGTTTATCACCATCTGCGTCTGTACCCAGCTGAATACATGCCAGGGTGGATGTTTACGCTGAACATTGTGCAGGACTGTGTAAAGGGGCTTAACTGCAGAGAAGGGCCAGTGCCGGTGTGTGTCAGTGTGTGTGTGTGTGTGTGTGTAAATCAGGTCAGATGAGGTAAAGACAGCCCTGATTACCTGCAACCTTTACTAGAAGCCTTCCAGGTTGCAACAAACACACTCCGATGTGTATGCACGAGTGTATATTGTTTCTGGCACTAACCGTGTTTACATTTTTACGTCTGTGTCCAAGGTTTGCGTGGCGTACACAAACCGTATCCGCCGAAAGATATTTGTGGTTTCTGGACGGAGATTGTAATAGGGTGTGACAGACAGAGCACAGCTCTGAATCCAGAACAGCAGCTAATGGAGCTCTGCTAAGTCTCGCCCATCAAACATTCAGGACTATATTGCTCATACACTATCGCATGCTAACACAGTAACGCACACACAGACACACATAGGTTTCTCATGCACTCTAGCCGCCCTCGGCACACAGCATTATAGCAGATGAATCGTTCGCATCAGATGTTTTTTATATGAGAGGGTTCGTCGTCTGCGCAATGCACTGAGAGAGTGCGCGCTAAAAAGGCACGGGTTATCAGTGTATGAGCTCAGATATTCAAAAACAATTCCAGTGTTTGGGTTTTATGTCAAAAGTGAGATTTTAAAGGTCAAACGTGGAGCAGGAGGAATGGTTGCACAATGTTTGCATCCAGAGCATGTTTTAGGAGAACATTTTACCTGGAGAACCTGGAGAACAATAAAGAAAAAAAAAAAAACAGAACTAGATCCTATGATAATAATAATAATAATAATAATAATAATAATAATAATAATAATAATAATAAAATTAATATTAACAAAACTTTTTTAATTGTCATTAATACAACTGAAATCTTCCTAATGTTTTATATTAATTGATCAGTTATTCATTAAACGGATGTTGACTATAACCTCATATTATATCACCTTTGTAAGTATCTGTATTTGACCAGCTTTCACTATTCACAAATATATGCACTTTAATGCCATTCACTCTTCTGCCACTACACTGTCAGTTACAGGTTGCACTCACACGTCTGCTGTAGTATCTGCTGTTTACACAAAAACAGTCATATCACACCCTCGCTATGAAGTGGTAGCTCAATATTAAAGATTTTTTTTACTTCTGATCAGAGGGGATTAAGGTTCGTATCCCGGCACCTCCTTGCTGCGATTGTTAGGCCCTTGAGTAAGACTCTTAAACCTTTAGCTGTAAGTTGCCCTGGATATGAGCATCTGCCAAATTCCATTAAAGTGAATGTATCTGTACACACTATATCTATTTCTTATCTGCATACTGACATCTATATATTTATTTACTTATCTTTCATTTATCATATACATTTTACTTTTTGCCATAATATTTCAAATGTCCCCATTAAAATAATGAAGTAGTCTGTCTGTCTGTCTATTTGTCCGTCCGTCCGTCCATCAGTCTGTCTGTCTGTCTGTCTGTTCATCTGTCTGTCTGTCTATTCATCTGTCTGTCTGTCTGTCTGTCTGTCTGTCTGCCTGTCTGTCTATTCATCTGTCTGTCTGTCTGTCTGTCTGTCTGTCTGTCTATTTGTCCGTCCGTCAATCAGTCTGTCTGTCTGTCTGTCTGTCTGTCTGTCTGTCTGTCTGTCTGTCTGTCTGTCTGCCTATTCATCCGTCTGTCTGTCTGTCTATTCATCTGTCTGTCTGTCTGTTTATTCGTCTGTCTGTCTGTCTTGTCTGTCTGTCTGTCTGTCTGTCTGTCTGTCTGTCTATTCATCTGTCTGTCTATTCATCTGTCTGTCTGTCTGTCTGTCTGTCTGTCTGTCTGTCTGTCTGTCTGTCTGTCTATTTGTCTGTCCGCCTGTCTGTCTGTCTGTCTGTCTATTTGTCTGTCTGTCCATATGTCTGTCTGTCTGTCTGTCTGTCTGTCTGTCTGTCTGTCTATTCATCTGTCTGTCTGTTTATTTGTCTGTCTATTTGTCTCTGTCTGTCTGTCTGTTAGTCTGTCTGTCTGTCCGTCTGTCTGTCTTCTTGCATCTTTGCATGTTTAAATCTATCTATATGATTCTATCTATCTACATCTATCCCTGTCTCACCATTAACAGATGTACTATTGTTAATACTATTATACCTACTGATGGATTAAACTATAAACCCATTTGCACATTTTCTCAAATATAAACGTTTCTATACAAACTGCTTTACATCACATTAATTTATTTTGAAAAATTAAAAATACCCAAATTATGATTTTTCTTTGGTTCAGTCTTATAAAAATGACACAATGCTCTATACAGTTTATACCAAATAAGGATTAATATTCATTTCCCCCTGAGTAGTTACTGCATGCAAACCAAATGATGTAAACCAAGTTATATGAGTTCTACACATGGTTATGAAGGAAAGGTCATATCTGTGTTTCTGTGCAGGTTACTGATTATTATAATCTATCATATATGATTATTTCTCCATGGTGTATAAAAGATTTATAGCCAGGTTAAGCTAGTTCAAGCCAAGCATTTGTGTAACAAAGTGGGTAATATAAATTGTTAGCATTGATGAATATCGCAAATAAACATTTAATGTGGTGTGAATTTGCAACATAGCAACAAGAAAAAGGCATTGTGATTTATTTGTTTGTTTTGCTTGTTTGTTTGTCTGTTTGTTTGTGTATTCTGCAGCCAATCGGAGCTCTGAACCCAAAGCGCGCTGTGTTTTATGCTGAGCGATTCGAAGCGTGGGATGACGACTCTCCACCCTGTCACTACTCCACCCACTACTCATCTGCAACCTCCACCCTGCACTGGCTCGTCCGAATAGTAAGTCCTGCTCTATATACTACTACTTCTAATACTAATACTACTAGTATTACTACTAATACTCCTGCCCTATTTGGGCAAAAATTTGTACACCTGAACATCATACCCAATCCCACCCATATAATTCGGACATTCCATACACTCAAATATTTTGGAATGTGAGGATTTGTGCACTGATCAAGGCCTGATCACAATCACATTGCAAAATGACATCGTTCCCATGTATAACACTGGCTAATATTGGCTACTCTATAAAAACCACACAATTATAATCAACTACACTTGATATTTGGGTGAATTTATTTAACAGGGTACATGAGAATATTGTACATTGATGTGCGGAAAAATTTAAGAATTATGTGTCCCCAAGTCAAATGATTGTCAAATACAAATAAAAAATAAAAAATAATTTAAATTAAATCATTTAGAATGCATTTATATTTATTATACCTTAGCTTTAGCAAAATTCAAAACTACTCACATACACTTACCCACTGTTTGAAGGTTTTATTTTATTTATTTATTTATTTATTTATTTATTTATTTATTTATTTATTTATTTATTTATTTGTTCATTGATTCGATATAATAGTATGTAAGCTCAATATAGCTTAAAAAAAAAAAAAAAAGAAAAACCTGATAATTCAACTCAACAAGAAAATGCAGTCTATATAAATAAATCCTAATATTCATACCCTTCAGATAGAGATCGGTTGTAGGATTAGCATAATACTGTTTAAACCCAGTAAAATAGTGTGTAATCTGTTCAGTCCCAAAACTGGAGTTCATTTTCACCCGTTTGATCTTGTCCGTGCCTGGGAATCTTATATAAAACAACTTTGATCTCAAGGAAAAGCCACTAATCCCAAACTTTTTTGCGAAGCATTCCAACATTGTTGCGTTCGTAAAACGATCACAAGATGGCATTTGTTTAAAGTGTCATCTGTTTCGCTTGTTGCGTTTCGATACACAAGGCCAAAGACCGAGACCTTTGAACGAACGTGGCTTTGATAATCGATCGCGCCGCATGTCAGCTGCTCCACTCCAACAGAACGTAAGTCAAACTCAACATCTCATTCAGGCCGGTTTTGGGTTCCGCTCGAGAAGCCTGGGCTTTCACAGCCCACTAAACTAGCATATGTGTGAGCGCTAATGATTTACAGGCCACTGCGTGTTAGCTTTATGGTGGAAAGTCCTGAGAAACACGTGCCAATCATGGCTTCGTTCTCCTGTCCTTGGCTGACCTGAACAGGGGGGGATGCATTTACCAGAATGAATGCTTCCTTTATTTTAGAATATTTAAATGATTTGCTTGTTGAAGTTTGTGTTATGTTGGAAAATAGCTGCATTTTGCTGTTAAATTGTGTAAAGTAAAATTTCAGGTTGAATCAAAAATTTTCTGGGGGACAGCATAGGGCTAGAGTTTTATTTCTAGCATAGACACAAAAATATTATTAACTAGCAGCTATGCTAGGGGCATGAGGACATTAAGGGCATTACAGACATTCCAATAATTTTTTAACGATTTAGCATTTTTACCACAATTTGGTAACCTGCAAATTTCTGCCATTTTGTCAGTATTATTATTATTTGATTAGGTCATGGTTTCATATTTGTGCATCTTGTTTTGATGTAAAATATCCACTTGTATCCATCTCGACTTTATGAAGAGACGTAGTAAAACACTTCTTTTCGAAAGCGCTGTCTGCCCTCTTCTACATACATCAGCTCACGGAGAGTCGTGATTGGCTGCCGGCTCTGTGAGTGACAGAAAAGAGAGACCTACTGGTGAAAAAAATGAAAACAGTCAGTCTCAAAATATGAGGGAAAATAAAAACAACAGGCAGAGACAATTTCTTTCTCTTCAGGAAATTTGGATGTCTTGAACATGTGACTTGTTGAATGTTTTAAATATTTTATAAGTAAGCTTTTAAAATGACAGAATATAGTAAATGAAAAGGGTGTTTCGTTGCCATTGGTCGTTAAAATTTTTATTAAAAAGGTTTTACCCAGGAATGATTTTACTTCTCTTGTTTAATTATATTTTTGCTATAATAATTAATTGCTTAATGTTGTTTATAGTAAAAGAGTACATGCTTGGATCAGAGCTACATATCTATCTGTTTGATATTTTAATAGAATTCATTTAGAATTCTATTAAAAATTTAAAACAGTATTTTTTTAAATATATATTTATTCTGTCAATTAAAATGTTTATTCTCAATTAAACACGTAGTTAATCGCAACTCGTTTTTAATGTACCTTAATACTTTTTAAGTTTTTAATACTTTAATCAATATGGACATGGACAGATATGGACGCTTTATGCTAAATATTCTTGTAAATGTTTTAAAGTAATTATGGTGTTTTAAATGACATAAATCATCAGGACATCAAACAAAACTTTTTCTATGTTTCCACACGGACGGTTTTATTTGCCGGATGTGTGCATCATGGCGGATTTTGGTGCTTGATTTGAGACTTGGCGCATCAGTTAAACAAATGTTTAGTGATAAAAAATTACTTTTAGGTTGATTTTTTTTTTTTTATATGAGTAAAAATAGGACGTTGTGAATAAACGTGTGCTGCTTCTTTATATTCTTTTATTTATATGTTTTATAAAAATAGTGAAACAGAATTTATCTTATTACATTTTATTTATTTTGATAAAATAAGTACCATTAAAATGAATTTGCGTTAAAGTGTTAGTAACACGTCATATATATATAATATTGTATAATATATATCTTTTTTTAATATATTATTTAATAACCATATCACTGTTAAATTAAAAACATTTCAGGTTGTTACATCAGAAATCTATAGGATTTTTTTTTTCTCTTTATAATGGAGATCATTACAGTAGACATTAATCTATCAATACTTTGCCAGGCAAATAAGCTTAAAGCTCCTCATCTAAATATATTCCCAATTAAATAAGCAGCACATGTTTAATTTGGTAGATGTTACAAATGAACTGGCTGTAATTGGCTGTGCCAGTGGAACGTACCAGAGTTGATGATGATGATGATGATATGGAGAAAGGCTGCTGTGACAGCTGTTAAGCTTGGCTTGAATGAAAATGTAGACGCCATCATCTCTCCCCGGCTGCCTCCTCCTGCCTCACCGTGTCACTCCAGCTCGGGGCTGATGATGGCGAATATGAGCCAATTAGAGGCAGAGCTCTGCTCCTCAACAGGCCACATTCAGTAATTAATTCTGCCTCAGGCACCGTGGGTATAAATGAGAGGAGAAAGAGAAAAAAAGAAGAAGGAGGAAGAAAAAAAAAAACCTCCACTAACTCTACATAATCTGACAGATATGTCTTCCACATTGAGATGTTTATGCAAACGGAACATTTCCTCCGAGCTTCCTGGAGCGCTCAATCATGCCATTGCGTCAAATTACCATAGAAATGAATTTGGTTTTCACTTTGCCAGTGTTTATGTAGCGGAATGATATTAGTTCCTTTGAAAAATGCAGATTTGTCGAAGCGCGTGCTTAATTATCAGTCAAGCTCGGCAGGAAACGGATCACATGGCGATCCTGTGTAACGCGATGCGGCCACTAGTCCTGCTGCCGAACGTTGCGGTTTTGACGGCGGGAATAAACATTTCTTGCTAATGAAATGTGTTAATAGAAGTCTCTGACAAGTTCTTTGTGTTTTTTTTTTTTTTCTTTTTTAACCAGGAACCCTTTACGACCTTCTTTCTTAGCACCAGTGGCAACAAGTTCCATCATCCCAACCGTACTTTCTCTGGGATCACACGGTCATGGAGGCACTGCCAGAGGGACACCTCGGATGTGAAGGTGAGGACATTAAACACTGTAACATGGGGCCCAAATGGTTTTCCAATGGTTTTGGCACTCTTTTTTTAAACATGCTTTTATTTACTTCCTGGTTCAACCTCCATTTTATTTCTGTTATTTTTTTCTCGATTCCCTTCATCTGTTTTGCATTGTGATCTCGATAAATCCGTCTATTTACACTCTTCTGTGATTTGTTTATCCTGTTTTTTTTTTTTTTAGTGTTTCAGTTATGATTATGCTTGTTTGCTTTCTCCTTCCTGCTCTCTGGCCCCTGCACCTAGAACACATCATCAGCAGTTATTCACAAGATGCATTTGAAATCACTGATCACTGATTTTGAAAAAATGCTTTCAGAGAAACTGTAAGTAAATAAATGAAGCCAGCGTCACCCAATCACAGCCTGAGTTACATCAATGCACAAACGTGTGCGGTCTGAATTAAAGAGTAAAGAGAGAGAACAGTACTGTACATGCAGCATTTTTCTGCACAAAAATATGAAACAAAAGCAACTATGAGCGAGTGTGTTTTATATTATGCACTGTCATGGCTTTATAATTATACCGGTTACTGATATTTATTTATTTATTTATTTGTTATCTATCTATCTATCTATCTATCTATCTATCTATCTATCTCTGTCTGTCTGCCTGTCTGTCCATCCATTTTGCTTGATATTTTTTTATTTATTTGTTTATTTATTTGTTTGTTTATTCATTTTACTTGTTTTTAATCTATCTATCTATCTATCTATCTATCTATCTATCTATCTATCTATCTATCTATCTATCTATCTATCTGTCCGTCCGTCCGTCCGTCCGTCCGTCCGTCTGTCTGTCCATCCATTTTTCTTGTTATTTATTTGTTTGTGTTTATTTGACTTGTTTTTAATCTATCTATCTATCTATCTATCTATCTATCTATCTATCTATCTATCTATCTATCTATCTATCTATCCATCCATCCATTAATCCATCTATCAATCTATCTATCTATCTATCTATCTATCTATCTATCTATCTATCTATCTATCTATCTATCTATCTATCTATGTCTGTCTGTCTGTCTGTCTGTCTGTCTGTCTGTCCATTTTCCTTGTTATTTATTTATTTGTTTATGTGTTTATTTGACTTGTTTTTTATCTATCTATCTATCTATCTATCTATCTATCTATCTATCTATCTATCTATCTATCTATCTATCTATCTATGTCTGTCTGTCTGTCTGTCTGTCTGTCTGTCTGTCTGTTATTTATTTATTTATTTATTTTTCTGTTTCTCGTAATATGGTGAAACTATTTGCTGGCTGCTTAGCTCTTTTTTTTTTGTGTGAATGCTGCGTAAATCCTTTTTTTTTTCACTCAGCAATTCTCTAAAGTTTCTCATTCTGTATGTAAAAATAATAATCTCACGAATGCACCTGGTAATCTGTGGTGACATGCCTTCCACTGCCTCCTCACTGTTAGAATTAGGAACGCTCTCTGCAACACTTTCGCTCCTAAACATGTTCCGATATGTAATTCACACCGTTAATAACCTGAACACATTTCACTCGGTGCTCGGGGCCTGTTAAAGAAAAGCCTGCTGCAGAAACCCGTCGAGCTGAACCAATCTTTTAACAGCAGGGAGAACCTGGCCCTGTTCCTCCTCCGATTCTTCGCTTCACTGCATACAGAGGAACACACTAATGCTGACCTAAAAGTGTCAAACTTCTCCAGTGCACCCCTGCATTCTGTTAGCTTCACCGCGGGCAATTAATAAAGCATTAATGACAAAACCTATTTAAAATGTTGTATTTTTTATGTAAAGCCTCAGTTTCCGGCCTCGTGAGACACGGGGAACAGCATGCTACAGTGCAGAGTACAGCCGAAACACACACTCGGGCAGAATGCTGGTGGAACCTCAGCGCTGTTAACAAATACAGGCACCATTTGTGTGTCTGAACAGATATCATTTTACACAGCGGACCAACCACAAATAGAGATTTTCCCGTTTGCGCTCTTGTTAGTGCAAAAAAATGCAAAGAAAAATGCTTTCCACCGTTTTCTGGATGGATGAACGGGTTCCAGCTTTTTAAATCAACTTGGAATGAAAGTGGAAAAGGAAAACCACTGTTGTAGTAGATTACATTGAATTTTCTTTTTATTTAAGTTTTTTTTTAAAGGGACAAAGAAAATATTCTACAAGGGTTTCCTGAAGAGTTTCTGGGTCATTTTTCTTTTCTTCTTTTTTTATATTTTGTGTTGGACACATTCTATTGTTCTCCTTGGACCTTTTCTGATTGGGAAAAACATTGCAGGGCTTCTAGATGGAATTGATAAATATGCCTTAGAGAGATGTAAATGGCAAAACATTTAATAATTATTGGCATAGAGTAAAGGGAAATGAGAATTAAATTAGTTTCCGATGCATACTGTATTTGTGGCTTTATCTTTTGGAAAATGCTGGTAAAATGCACATCACCTCATTTCTTATATGCTCCTCAAGGATTCCTAATTGTTCTAGCTTTTCAAATGGATGCTTCTTTTTGAAAAAGGAATCCCACTCTTGTGCAATACTACATCTTTGTAGACTACAACTCTAAAAGGTTTTTTTAAAGAGCAAACCAAGAGGATGCTACACTCTTACCTGAAGAAACTATTAAGACCCTATGAAAAAAATTATAAAGAACCTATGGCTTCGTTTTGTAAAAAAATGTGCTTTCATGTATTCGTACAAACTTTTACATTGACATTTACAGCATTTGGCAGACTTTTTCAGAGTAACTTATAATTTTCTTATTTATACTGTACAACTTAGTGGTTGAAGGTTAAGGGCCTTGCTCAAGGGCCCAGCAGCGGCAACTTAGTGGTGCTGGATTCAAATGTACAAACTTCGTCTTATCAGCAGTTCAACATCTAAACCACTGAGGTTCCATCTCCATATTTTTTTTTTCTTAGACTTACTTTTGGAGAAGGTGTGGAGTTCTAGGTTCTTATCTATTTCAGTACCACTGGAGAGAGGGATCACAAACAAGGTCAAAGTGTTTCTTTTTTGTGAGAATCACCCAATATCTTAGCCTTCCAATAAAGAAAATTCCCTTCAAAGGTCTTCCAAAGGTTTTCTAATTAACTGTTAAGCTGCTTAAGGTTTTTTTTTTTTTTTATGGTTTCATAATCATCCCATGAATTCCCAGACTACTTCCTTTCTTGCCAAGGTATAAAAGTCTATTTACACTATTTCATATTATTTATTATTGATCAAACTGATTTTATACTGTACAACTTAGTGGTTGAAGGTTAAGGGCCTTGCTCAAGGGCCCAGCAGCGGCAACTTAGTGGTGCTGGATTCAAATGTACAAACTTCGTCTTATCAGCAGTTCAACATCTAAACCACTGAGGTTCCATCTCCATATTTTTTTTTTCTTAGACTTACTTTTGGAGAAGGTGTGGAGTTCTAGGTCCTAATCTATTTCAGTACCACTAGAGAGAGGGATCACAAACAAGGTCAAAGTGTTCTTCCTTGCCAAGGTATAAAAGTCTATTTACACTATTTCATATTATTTATTATTGATCAAACTGACACATATCATAAAAAACATTGTCAATCAAGTTTTCGTCTTTTTTTTCCATCAGGTGAACTTCTAAACTACAAATTGCTGCTTCCTAATTAAAGAAGACGCCTTGTTTAGAAAGCTTAAGCCATCAGCACTCCAAAGAACCCTTAAAGAACATGAGTATAAACACACATTTGTGCATACATATACCCATTGTCCTTTGGAAGATTATTGTCCTTAAGGTGTCACTCTAGGGGGAAACCTTTAATGTCAGATGAAAAACCAGACAGCTGAAGTATTTCTCAATCAGAAATGGTTCCAATTAGAACTGTTTTAGCAAACTGAGGACCCTGAACAAAACCCTTGACAAACTCCAGCCTGATTAAAGGGAAGCTTTTTTTTTTTTCAAGTCCCTTGTCCGCTGTGTCTGTCCCCGACCCCCTCCATTACCCTGTTCCTCCAGTAATGAGTACAAGCTGTCAGAGAAAGCTGACTTAACAGGGACGACCTCCCTTAAAGAGCAAATGACCCAGTACACATACATGCTCCCCCTGTCTTTAAACCCTACATGCTCTTTTTTACCAAAGACTGAGCAGCTAATGTGAGTGCACTCGTTCTATCTGCTATTAAACGAAGAAAGAGGAAAAGAATAAATAGAGATATATTTATATTTATTTATAAAGGGTTCTGGAAAGTGGCTCCTTTTCAAACCTAACACTAAATTCCCAACAGTGTGATCCAAAAAAACCTCATCTAGAAAAAAAAGTGAGTGCACTCGTTCTATCTGCTATTAAACGAAGAAAGAGGAAAAGAATAAATAGAGATATATTTATATTTATTTATAAAGGGTTCTGGAAAGTGGCTCCTTTTCAAACCTAACACTAAATTCCCAACAGTGTGATCCAAAAAAAGACCTCATCTAGAAAAAAAAAAATATCCAAAATCTTATCCATCTGCCATTAACTTGGCATGCAGATGAGACCAAGAGAGAAAGAAGAGAATGGAAAAGCATTTCCTTTAAAAAAAAAAAAAAAAAAAAACGGGGAAAAAAAAGTTCCAGCAGTTTCCAAATAATCTCTTAAGAAATGGGTCTGCCTGAATGTGCAGAGCGTGTGACAGTTGCAGATGTGGGCGGCATTTGGACGTTAGCGGCGTTGGAGAGGTAGCGGTGGAGTGTGATTGACTCGTCAGCCCATTACGAGGCTGTAGCGGGTTTAATGGCCGCCCCGGTGGAGGAGGCCAGAGAACTCAGAGCAGCTCAGAGCTCAGCTCCGATCAGCCAGCTCTCACCACACAAAGTCCAGTGGGTGACAGATTGACTTCTCCATCCAACTTTGGCTGGGGTCCTTTGGGTGAAGTTTCAGACTCTGAAACTGCCACAGCGTCGCCTCTATAAAATCGTGATTTGTGTCACCGTGAATCCGCTGGGCTTTTGGAGCATATGGTGACCATTAGTATTCAGCAAAGGATGATATTTAGGTAGTAAGACTGTAATATATGTATAATATAGTAATACTATATGTATAATACACTATATATATATATATATTCTTTTATAGGTTCTCCCTCTGACATACAGTATTTTCCCACTTAGACTTATTTCCAATTTGGAATCACCATGGCTGGAAAGTTCTAGGTAGAAATCCACCTTCCACTTCTCCAGCCAGGATCAATGATGAGGTCACCGGGATTCTCTTTTGGAAAACTGACCAATATCTTAACCTCCCAATAAATAAAATGCTATTCAAAAGTTTTCCAGAGTTTCTCTGGGTAAATGTTTAGCTTCTTTATGATTTTTTTATGCTCTTTAATCTTTGACTCGATACGAGAAGTTTTAACCTTCAAACAGACTTCTATGAAGTTCTATGAATTTCTTAAATGCTCTCCAAAAGCAAGTGCCTTAGAATGACATTACATTTCAAGCAGCCAAATTCCTCGTGTGCACATGCTTCACATGCTCTCACTGGGGTTTTCTCAGTAATTTGTGGAGAGACATGACTGAGGTTTGGAATGTGGCAGTCTCAGTGGGTTAAATGAAGTTTTTTTTGGCTGAAGGTAACTAGTGTGCTGAAAGTGTGCCAAGATTCAGGAACCTGCTATGGTTTTAAAATAAACATCAATTTACTTAGAAGCTAATAATAAATTATTAAATAAAAATAAATAAATAAATAAATAAATATATAATATAATATTTATATTAAATCAGATGTGCTTCCACTAAATCGGGCCACACCACATCATAAATATGGATGATGTTCCTCTGACGTTTGACCTGCCGCTCACTCGGACTGTCTACAGGAATTGCGCATCAGAAAATAATAAGGACATATTCCTCGGCCTTGCACACATGCAGTAAAACCGGAAAATGCGGCGGCAGGCTATTCCCGAAATGCCACTCTGCTCTTAAAGGAGCCACAACATATTTAACCCGTTACACCGTGTAACAAACATTGTCATTCCTTAAAGCCTGTGTAAAGTTTATTAGTTTCAGTGTAGACACCTGCGGCTTATAGACAGGTGTGGCGTATTTATGTTCAAAATAAAAATCTTTGTAAAATCATTTGATAATTTTTTTTTATGCTATTGTTTTTTCTTTTGCTCTTTTTTTTTTTTTACTTATGTTTTTGTTTAAATTCAGTATTTTAATACAGTAATACAATTATTTCATTGTCATTTGGGTATTGATTAAGCCAAGGAGGATTTTTTGTTTTATTTAATGTAATTAATTAAAATGAGTGTCCCAATACTATATTTACACAATATATATACATCAACAAAAGTATTAAGACTATTGAGGCTTCCAGCTTTATGTGGTCCTTTCCCATATTGTTACCACAAAGCTGGAGGCACACAATCATATACAGTCAGATGTCTTTGGATGTGCTAGCATTAAACTTTCCCTTCATCGAACCTGCACAAAGCCAGCTCTATGTATGCTTTACATAAGATGGAAGTGGAAGGTTTTGAGTGGCCTGCTATAAAGCTCTAATCTTAACCATATTGAACTCCTTTGGGATGAATGTGAACACTGACTGCATGCCAGGTCTCACCTACTGTACATCAGAACCTGACTTTATTATCACTTTGGTGGCTGAATGAATCTCACACAAATCTCCACAAGCACACTCAAAAATCTATTGGAAATAATTTACCTCACAAATTCTCTCATGTTTATATCCAAATAATTATCCTAAGGTGTTCACCAGTTTCTCGGTTTTCATGTCCAATGTAAGTTTGCCTACTTGCCCAGTTCTTCATGTCAAGTTATAGTTCCTGCTTTGAATTATTAACCAAAGATTATTTCTGTGTAATGCTGTGTGTCAGTTTTTATAAACCCAGCTACGTACTTTGTCTCTGATTCTTGGACAACCCTTAATAAAACACAAGCTATTTTCAACCACATTCGGTTCTTCTCTAATGCCATGCAGACTTCTTTATTTAAGAGACACCGTATGGTCACAGTATGGCGTTACAATAACGCTTTGTGTAGCGTTACTCTGAGAAAGCAGTAGAAGCTCTCATCACAGATTTTTCAGAAATTTATTAGATTGGCTTTTTACACCTTTTAACCAGTTAATATGATCATTTCTAATTCTTTATTGGAATTCAGCATTCTACTTTTTTTACATATGGAACCAGATATGCTATGATATGCAGTGAATTCTTTTTCAGGAGATAAAAATGGAATAAAATGATCAAAAGCATGAGTTTAAAAGTATTTTACAAATTTAAGAAAAAAGATTAAAGAATAAATATACAAGAAAAATATAAAATAAATATACAATACAGTATAATTAAATATGACAGCAATCAGTGTTTGAAATGAACTGTTTCAATCACCAATTATCGGCCATTCAGAACTTCTGTTTGGTAAATAAAGAATAAAATTAATAAAGTCATACACGAGCCACGCATGTGGAATACCTTGCTTGGGGAACATGACATTTTACAGTGGACTTACCTACAAGACAAGTGTCACCATTATTGTTTTCTAAATCTTTGCTATATCAATGCAAATAGACCAGCATATGCTACAGTATTTGTTGTGTAGTGATGGTATGATGGGCGATTAGGCTGCATTTAATATGTCACAATAGTCCATGAATTGAAGGGACATTCGGTGCCACCCAGATGAAGAATGGTTCCATTTTAAGTCTGGTTCCTCCTCAGGTTTTTCCTCATACCATCTCAGGGAGTTGTTCTTTGCCACAGTCACCACTGGCTCATTTACTAAGGACAAACTTACATTAATAAAGAGCTTAGACATTCTTCTATAACCTGCTTTATCTCTGTAAAACTGCTTTATGTCAATGTCTATTGTTAAAAGCGCTCACAAAATAAGATTGATTTAAATCGATTTGCACTAAATTTGGAAGGACACTTCTCAAAATAGTGACTGAACATAATTTATGACACATAAATAATCTGCTAAATACATTTGTTAATTGGGTTGACACAATTACCTGCCATAACTTTTCCATTCAGGTTGACTTTATAGTAATTTTGGAAAACTCGAAGCCATTTATTTAGACATATGAAGATTCAATGGGGTTCAAATGTCAAACAGATGGGGTTTTTAAGGAAAAATCCCAGAAAAACAAAACCATGTACCAAATATATCTTCCTGGTTTGACATTAGGAGTTGGTGTGAATTTCTTTTGAAGCAAATTCTTCTTCAACCTGTCTTATCATCTTCACATATCTCAGAATCATCGACTTTCCTTGAGCTTGCTCTTCTGTTTGTAGTCACTCGCTGGTTGAAATCACACATGGGAGCAGCGGTGAGGTTCTGCTCCACTTTCTCTGCTCCATGTGATACTCGAGAAACCCAAACCACCTTCTGACCCCCCAAAACATAAAACATCCAGTCCAGCACTTAGACAGGAAATAACTGCAGCTTGCTCCTCATCTCTTTTGCTTATTTTGTTACCCAAGTGCTGGGTTTTCCAATTCACTGCAAAGCCTTTAACAAGTCATCTGGAGGCTGTTTCGCTGGCCACTTGGAATGCTGTCGACATTTTTACTTCTTTTTTTTTCTTCTGGTATTCGGAGGCAGAAAGGCATCAGCAACATTTTTTTCGGTTTTAGGATCTGCATTGACCTACAGCCTACATCCAGCATTTCCATTACTTTATACAGCAATGCAAATTAAGACACAACAAAACTAGTGAAACTTTCCTGTGTCAATCTGTTGGTAGGAGCTGATCCCGGAGTTCTACTACCTGCCAGAGATGTTTGTGAACAGTAACGGCTACGGTTTGGGGGACAGAGATGACGGCACCCCGGTGTGTGATGTAGAGCTTCCTGCCTGGGCCAAGACGCCTGAGGACTTTGTGAGGATCAACAGAATGGTAAGAGATCCATCCAGACTTTTTTTTCTTTACACCGCACAAATATCCAGCCGTGCGGAACCGAATGTCTCTTCTAATTATGACTGATTTTGAGCACCTGATGAAACACGGTTGATGTTTGCCTGAGCAGACGTGTTGGCGTTGCGCAGTTGCAGATTGAAGAGTAATAAAACCGAGAGGGCTCATTTACACTAGTACAGTGAAGTCTTGTGGTTGTGTAAATGGTTTCATTGGCAGAAGTGAAATCAAACTTCCTGTAAGATTTGCGAAAATTTCAGTAGCGCTGTTTTTTTTTTTTTTTTGACTTATATGTGTGTGTTGATATATAAAGTAAAAGGGTGCTTTATACATGTCACACGTACATTACAGCACAGTGAAAGTCTTTCTTCGCATATCCAAGTTATGCAAGAAAGCCACGATACAGTGCCCCTGGAGGACAGAGGGTTAAGGGCCTTGCTCAAGGGCCCAATAGAGGCAGCTTGGTGGATCCCAACCTTCCAAATGTTAATTCAGATCCTTAACTTATGTGCTACCACTTGCCCCAAAAATACACACAATACCTCACTTAACTCACTTACCTCATTAAAAAAAAATATATACAAAATAAAAAAAATTATTACAATATTAAATAAAAATAATAATAATAATTCTGCATGAAACTGGGCAAATTTGCCACAGAGACCTTTGACATATGCCGATGCTGCAATAAGTCGTTGGAGGTGATTCCAGCAGCAAGCATGCTTTAAGAACGGAAGAACGTCACTGGAAGATGATGAAAAATCAGGAAGACTATGATCGAGCTCAACTTCCAAAAATGTCATGATCATCGGGGATCGACATGATCCACAATCCACATGATCTTACTTCCGCACCCACCCTACTCACCAGATTAGGCTCCTGTAAACCTCGCTTTCTTCCTGAAAATGAAGATCTAGGTCAAAGGTCACTATTTTGACACTATTATGGAGATCCAGGACACATTTCAGAAGTGTTTCTGCCACATCTTCAAGGGTATGATAGTATAAGATGTTAATAAAAGAGCAGCTTCTGAACTTCAGCTCAGCCATTGCAGCGCTTACCTTCAAACCCACTCCTCATTTTTTCCCTCCAAACTCTACCATTATACCACATTTGTACTGCAAACTTCCAGATAAGTTTAAGTACAAACCAATGAGTACCCTGATGAACCCCCCACATGCTCAGATACCAGTGAAGGAAAACAAAAAATGTAGCACTGAAATGTGTCCCTTTTGGCGTCTGCTTTACCCCGCCTCACCCTGCTTTCTCGTGTGTACGCTGCAGCTTTCTCCCGAGGATGCTAATGGACTGCACAGCTCGATACTAATGCAGTCGGGGCTCAGATCTCAGTGATGTCACTGAAGGACAGATCCAGTCACTGTCCCCTATAACGTTACACTAATGCAGGGCTTCATCAATCACAATTTGGATCCTGAGGACGGGTCTGTGTGTGTATGTGTGTGTGTGTGTGTGTGTGTGTGTGTGTGTGTGTGTGTGTGTGTGTGTGTGTGTGTGTGTG